>JBBPMV010000711.1:0-12499 GCA_038090495.1 Heimioporus retisporus | reverse complement strand
TCGTGGCTCGGTGTGGGTAATTTACTTTCTCATCCGCAGTAGGTCCACTAACGCTAGCATAGATTCCGTCATTGCAGACGACAGTGAGCCCTGGGGACCTTGTCCTGCCGCAATCTTCCCAGCCTGATGGCATCAACCATGGTTCTTCCCTGGGTCATAACGCCACGGGCTACCCAGCGGTCGGCATTATGCCTCGACAGACCCTGCAGCATTGTTCTCCTGTCCGGCGGCCACATCCTACGCATCATGTGGGTTGCGTTATTGACTTGGCGTGCTACATTGTCTGACGCCGTTACGGCAGCACTCCGCCCAGTCGATCGATGCTAGCCACCGGACGTTTACTGGAGCTGTCAGGAGAATTCGTCCAATGTACCGCGGGGTTCGCACCGACCAAGCATCTGTGGAATGTCAGTGGCAATCTCCCGGTTCGCCGACATGCGGTCAAATCATCACAGGCGATACCGTCCCAACGCACCTCGCCAGTCACGAGATTCGGGGCCTGCGTAGAGATGTCACTGTGGAGTGTCGTTGGCAGGCGTGTGGAACGCTTGTCACCCGACAAAGCATCGTACGGCACCTTCGAGAAGTTCACCTGGGATTGAAGCGCAAGTCTGGTGGATCTGGTTCTTCGTCTTCGACAGCTTCTGTCGCTGGTGTTCTTTGAAGTGACTGACGATTTGGGATTTCCTTATATTTATTTCGTGAGCTGGCGCTTCCGACCTCCCTATGTTGTTATCGCTATCTATTCGCTCATCTTGTGCTTCTTTTGTACGATATTTTGGTTCCCTTCCTGGCCCCAACGCTATGCATGCTAAACACTCATCCTAGTTGTTCATTCTTTTTCTGTCACAGTCATGTAAGATGTATATAATTATTTGTGCTGTAGTATAAACCGTGTTCTTACCTTGCTTGTGTATCAAGAAGTCTTGTCAAACTTGCACCCAAGTGGATTTTGAATTCCTCCATTGTGAGCTCGTTGCAGGCGAAGCATTGGGACTCTCCCACGCATCTCCTTTGTTTCAGAGAGCTCGATCAAGTTGGACTGAAACCCAGGAACATCCCGCTAACCGGTTCGCATAACAGAACGGTTCTAGTCAGTTCAATAGAATCAAAAGCTGGCTGTCAGTGGCCCGTGAAGATAGTGTATCACCGCATCAACTGTACCACCAACAGCGGGCGGTCCTCACCTGAGAGAAGCGGAAGACCCGAGGGTACTATAGAAGACCGAGTATAGGCGCAGATCGGCACTTCGTAGAATGACAGTTGCCTTTCTTGTTTCGATCAGCGGATGAATTACAATTTGCACGCTTCGGAGTCGCGGAGAAACCGCTGCCTTTGGTAGTTGATTGAACGTTTGAACGCCACAATGGTTTACACCGTACCGTTTCATTAGCACCCGACGCTGTTGCATCCCTGGTCTTTTGTTTTGTTTTGTCTTTTTTCTCCGGGTCGACTCACATCGTTTATCTTAGAAACTTGGGTACGCCAAAATAGCTGCTTTGAGCGAAGAGCCATTCAGGCTCCCAGCATGCGACCTTCAAGCTCAAAACTCAACTACTAGATGTATAAGCCTTGGGAACAACCTGTACTTGCCTGCACAGATTCCTAGGGACTCCTCGACTTGCTGACGCCACTCCCATAGGCTGTCTATATTGTCTCCCGCCCACATACAGTGGCTATCCGACCATATGGCAGGTGGCGCAATCAGACCATCTTATTGCAACTGGAATCGCTCGTGCAGATGAAGAGATCTCGAATTGAAGTACGTACTGCTTCTCACGTGCAAAGATGCATCCGAGTCGTTGCTGCCTCGAGACCTTTCCTACGACGAGTCATTCAGGACGGCCTGATATACGGCGATGCGTTTCAGCCGCCCAGGTACGTGTTATCTATGAAACGTAATAATGTTCAGGCCGCGGAACCAGGGGAAGGGTCTCGCTCACTAGACACTTGGGACTCGTGCGCGCGCTCGCGACACGGGATCACGATATGACGAGATGCGTTCGCAGGACTGAATATCGGTAAGCGAAAGGGAAGCCAAATATATCGGAAATCGATAAGACGGGTAAAACTGCTAAGATGTGTGTCATCAGGTGCCCCTTGGGAGGGGAAAATAATGGCTGATAGACGCCAACGAACCATATATGTTGGATGGGATGGAAATTTTTTCTTGTTTCATTTCCCCCATTTTCATGCTACCTCTGTGGCGCCCTCCAATCCTTCTCCTACATTTTCTCTCTCCGCTCGGTCCACGGGCCAATCAACTGGTTTCCCACTGTTTAGGGATCAGACCGATCCCTCGAAGTAATGCAAACTCCAAGTTGGCAGTCGGCTGCTAGCCAGTTGGGTGAAATCTCCGAGTGCTTCACAAACGGAGATCCTGAGGGTATGTCAGTTCTGGAAATGCTTTCCGTTCCTACTATCTACAACTATTTGTTTGGTCTATTTAGATAATTAGGACTGCAGGTCGGCAGCCTTCCAGCGGAACATTCTACACTACATGGGTGCCATCCATGTAGGACAGTCGGTGGCAGCACCGTACAAAAACGCTGAAACGCCCACTACGACTACTACCAGCTCCATCATCGTTCTGCATGTATCCAAATATCCCTTCTCATCCTTTCCAGTTTGTTCCCCCGTAAGTACTAGGCACTCTGGTGTCGTATTTAATTTCTAATCGCATCTACGAAGGTTGACGCACTACCCTCCCTCGGTATTCTATATGGACGTCGCTCCCACTGGCGAAGGATACAACGATAATTGGGGATCAGAAGTAATCCGAAGTTTCCTCCTGCTTTTTCTTGGATTTGGGCTCACGAGTCGCAGCAGGAACATGCGTTTTTGCACAACGTCAACCAAACGGCTGTGGGTGAACTTGCGGCTCCCGGGTACTTTTGTTTTTCTTGCATTTCGCAGCTTCTGATACCGTTGTAGAGTGGCTGCGGTAGCAAACTTGCACATCGTCATCAACCAAACGGCTGTGGCTGCACCTGCGACTCCCGGGTACTTTTTTTTTTCCTTGCATGTCGCAGCTTCTGATACCGTCGTAGAGTTGCTGCGGTAGCAATCGCTAACAGGTGTCAGTGGCTGACCGGCAGCATGGTTTGTAACCATTACTGCGTCAATTTCGACGCCTTGATCGTTCACCTGGCCTCCGTCCATGACGTACAAGGACCCGCGGCGCGTAAGCTGATCTGCCAGTGGGTCACTGAGAGGGGCGTCTGTGGTGGAGAATGTCGTAGACACGCGATGAGGCGTCATATTGCGATGCATCTGGGTCACTCAGTCTCCTGCCCCGAATGCGGCAAGTCCTACTCGAGAGGTGACACAATGCGTGCCCACGCGAAGAAGGTGCACAGGAGGTAACTACCACCAGCTATGCGTAGACTATTCGGTCCACCGGTTGTACGTGTACGATAACGCTGATAAGCTGTTCTTGAATTGTTCTTTTGCCGTGTAAACCCTCCAGAAACAAATGAATGATATTCATGGTATACCATGCCTAACAAAATTTGCTATAAGAGTGGGGAAGGGGTTGATACTGTCTAAGTTCGACAATGTTGGGTCCACGGAGTTCCTTCATAATCAGGGACACATTCAACACCACGGCGAGCTGGCCAGTGACTCTAGCCGTGCGGCCATGGGCTCATGGCATTGGCAAAGGCAGCCTGGCCTGCCTCCAATCAGCTGTTGCTATTGGCATGTTCCACGAGGTGACTCACCTATTAAGTCCGAGGACGCGAAGACTGGTACCAACTACGGGTTTGGGGATTAGGTTCAGTGTCAAGTATAGACCGCCCGCTTACGAAGTTGTTCGATACGTGTCGGAAACAGTCGGATCAGTTGGTAGGTTAGCGCACGCCACTCATGCCACATTCTAAACAGGAAAAAGAAAAGAGAAACCGGCCAAGTGTCACTTTGACGGCGGGTGTGGATGTAGGTCATCATTGAATACATCGCCGGCAGGCACGGAATGATACGCCGCTACGCCGGCCCCATAATCGAGGTTCATGCAAATGGAAACCAGGCACACCGGGAGGAGTGCGGCGCAGCCAGCTTCTGAAGGATGCCACAAGGGTGCAAAATCGGCCATCTTTCGCAATCATCAGCTTATTTGGTGGTCAATGTTCTTCAGCTGACTTTGGAGGCAGTGCGCAATCCTCCCGAAGGAGACTTGTTACGGCTATGTTTTCCTGTGGGCAAAGGACGGTGTCTGAAACTTCTGGGCGTTTCACGTGTGATGTTCACGACTTACCAATATACAGGATGTGCAATTAGAATGTCTCTGTATGGGTCATCCTTTGTCCACAGTTGTTTGACTTGGGGCTCCCCTTACCGGGAAGTTGACGACGAGGTGACAAGTCACATTCGCTGGAGGTAAAAAGGCACAGTATTATAAATGAAGTTGTTCGCAGTGCCTCAAAATTCGATGGATCCCAGTAGAAATTTCTAAACATTCTCATTCAGGCATTGTTCGCCTAGCCGATGTATGAGCGAACACTGGAATTTAGATGGAATCAATTGTCTCGGCCTGTTCACAGAAACTTGGGTGAGTTGAACGGCAGCATCAAGTTCTAAACAGAAGACTCAGTTGAAACAATGAGCGACTTTGCTTCCAGTCCGACGGCAGTGCCCAGTAACCCGGTTCGATGTCCACGCTGAACTTTCTGCGAGAACCTGCCATGCTGTCAATCGGCGGCAGCGTAAGCATTGTATTTATACATACCTGTTCTACCCTGTTTCAATCACAGCAGTGATATGCAAGGAGAAACGATGTCACACGACACCGACCACGTTTTCATTGAAGATCTCCCAGCTGTCACACTTCTCCATCCAGGGTCAAACGCCGCCGACTCTCAAGAAGAGGACCATGGAATCCGGCCTCCGGGAGGGTAAGGACGCGGTATCAGGAAGGCGAGACGCCTCTGACCCATTCATTGCAGCGAGTCACTTGAAGTAATGAATTTCTACACAAATTCAAATTCGTTAGTATTACCACGCAAACCACCCTGGAAAGCCTAATTCCAGATCATCCAACAGACTGTCACGGCTTGCGGGTGGATTACCTGCAGATATGACGTACTCCGAAGTCAGCATTCCATCTCACTGAAAGCCGGTTTGACCCACGGAATCTCTCTATCTAGGATGTCGAACTCCAAGCTCTGATTGAATCCTTTTATCAGTCGGAAGAATATCATTCAAACAGGAATCAAAGCAACCCGACATCCAACGATGCTGTACCCGACACTTCTCTGGGTTCCCAACTTCCATCATCATCATGGATCCAAGCCTCTGACCATGACACGGCTCAGACAGCATTCTGCCCGGACGTTTGCTCATACGCATGCTCGTGGCATTCGGGTGATCTAGGGATAAGGTGCCACCACAGCGCACCTGACAGGCGAGCGTTTCTTCGTCATCTCGGCGCGTCACACCAAGTTTCCGGTGGTTCAGATGCATCGATCATATGCCGGTTACTAGACTCGAAGACGGATTCAACGTGTATGGCCGTGATAAAGAGACGAAACATTCGCCGTCATGTTGATACGCATTATCCGCAGCGTTACCACTGCCGGGTTTGTCCTGTTGGAAAGTCTTTCTCCCGCAAGGACAGCTGGAAGAAACACGTCAGAATGAAACATAGTTAAACATTAAACATTACACGAACATGATCCCACATTAGATAAACCTTGTCATTTTCGGCCATTAAATCTCTTTTCGCTGTCTCATCTTCGTTACGAATGGTAAAAAAAATTCTTTGTCAGATTGGCTATAAGAATTGAATATTAGCCTATTCGTGCTATTCGGAGGATGCTAGAACGACCATGTTGCTCACTGTGGGTGATAAATAACTCAGCACAACGACAACATTTTGCACAAGCGAAGGAGTTCCTCATACCCGCTCCGGCGAGTTGCTTTGGTCACTTTGGGATACCTAATAAGACTTGGAATGACAACAATGCTGGATGAAATAAGACATACCTGCGAATTGGAATCTTTACCAGATGCGTCCGACGGATATTTAAGAAGTGGTTGGTTAGCGCTGACGACCTGTGTGAACCAACCAAAGCTGGTCGAAGTTGTGCTCAGCCTCGTGTGAATTTGTGCAGCTCGGACCGACCTGGTGGCCATCAACTGATACAGCATACTGGCGGGTGGCCGTAGCCTTTACCAGGGTCTGGGGTCCTGTTATACCCTTCCATGTCTACAGCAGTGCCACGGCCAAGCTTGAAGCCGTAATGGAAATAAGTACTATTTGATGTATGTATAGCCCGATGTGGCTGCCGCGTGTATGATACTAGAAGCCATCCATCATATGATATACTCGATTTCCTCAGCACCTAGAGCTTGCCAATGCCCCAATTCCAATTAGTGTGATGTGACCAGTGCGTCACTGAGGCAAACACTCGGCAGACGCTATCGAGTGAAGGTTTCAATTGTGGAGATTGGCATGGGCGGGATTCCGTTGAGTTAGCCTCTCCAGAACGACAATTAATATCTGACAATCCGCAACAGTCGGACATTGTATATCTACAGTAGGCCCCGTTAATAATTTTTGCACAGGTCCCTTGAGCCTGTGGAGAGTTCGGCTAGGATATGGCTTGAAGACTGCTGAAAAGAGAGTCGGGAAAGAGGAAGGGATGTGAGAGGGACGACTAGGGCTTCAACTTGCTCCAAAGCGGGGATAGTAGTAACAACCAGTGGACTTCACACAGAGCCCGAAGAATCGTTAAGTTGACTGACAGTCGCGCGTGCACTATGGCAACAGTATCTTCAGTACTATGTCATGTGAGTTAGTTGGTGATACTAACGACCTTATTAACTTGGACAAGGTCGACGCTTCGTTGGCAGTGGCCTCAAGCTTTTTGCGTATCCGTGCCACTTATTCCTAACAAGGTTGAAAGTCGCATTCAAGAAAAAACGGGGCTCATCAAAGTACCTGAGGTGGTGTTACTGAGGTGTGAATGACTTGGATGCATTCCGGAGTGCTGTTGTGCTGTTCCGCTGTCCACAGCAATGCCACGAGTTAGCCTGAGGAAGGCCACAAAATTGTGGGTGGTGGCTGCATAGCCACGAACGTGGGCTTGCCACCAGCACTTCAAACACTAGTACCAGACTTGATGACTTCTCCCAGGATATGAGGAAGGAACTCAAAAAGATGGCTGCTAGACAGCAACTCTATTCCCAGCTGGATGTGCCGGCAGAAAAGTAGGAGGTAGTGTTACACAGGCTTGAAAATGAAATTAAGGAGGCAACAATGGATGAGGATATATTAGCTGAGTTCCAGGGAAAGCGTGATAATCTGCGGGCACTGATACATGACTGCAAAACGGAGGAGCTGATGTTACCGTGGCTGGGGCGTTTCAATCCATTCCGGAAATGAACCAGGACAGTGTTGGGATGTAGACTGGTATGTGAAATCACATGCCAATGTCTGAATCCAGCAACGCGTTAGGGCCCACGGGTTCCTGAGAGAACAAGCAATATTACTGGCATCCCGCGTCTGATATAGCGACCCATTACCGAGGGCCCACAGGTTCCTGAGAGAACGAGCAGTATTGCTGGCATGAGTGGCCTCCCGTGTCTGATGTAGTTACCTGTATATTGCATACTTCGGCGGCCTAGCTCCGCTATCAAACTTTTGATGGCGTGATGGTCGAGGTACTTGCCTTTTACGCACGGCGTACTGCACCATATCGGGATTCGGGAAAAACACAGTCCGGGCTTCGCGCAGGGCATGAGTTGCGTCATAGACTCGGAGTATCAATGCTCAACAATGTTGTCTCCGCATACACATACTATAATTCTTTATAGCCCTCGTGAATCTCCTTTTCGTTCCCCACGGACGCTCAGACAATCGCCTCTGATATGTCAGTCGCGAATGTTGGTTCCTTCCCCCTGTGTGGAGACAGTAGGTTGAACGAACCTACATACCCGCCACCGTTTACTCCGCTTTCGCGCTCCCTATACCCTACCTCCCCCTACTCGTATTCCTGCAGTTCCCAGCTTTCCTATATACAGGCACCGGCATCTCTGACGATCGTTGGGCTCGAGTCAAGCTTTCAACCCGTTCACGGTTGCTACATTGACCCGGGTGTGTTTGGGCGCGGCTCGGATAGGCGTGGTATTGACTGCCGCCAACGCAGATTATGGGCATGGGATAACGACAGATGCGTCTCGCCGAGATACGAGGTAATCTTCTTGGTTTGTTCGTTGATGATCATTGTCAACCTAAGAATAGAGATATACCTGGCCCAAGTCTAATGGACACCAGGCAATGGTTACCGTCTCACAGCTGGGCCACTTCACTCTCTGTACCATCTACATTGTCACAAGCATCCCTCCCTTCCACTATCGGTACGTCATTTCAGTCCTGATGCCATTCCATTTGACGACGCACATCAAGATGGCGATGTAGTGACTTCTTTACCCAATATTAATCATGCAACTGTGCCATACGTACCAGACATTTCGCATACAAAACCAACGCCGGCGTCGCCATTGATCTCTGGCTTCCCCGGTGCCACGGAATATCAACCATGGAACCCAGTATTCAATGTTAGTGCCTCCGTTTGTCTCCGCGGACCGTGGTAATTTTTGTTCTCATGGACTTCAGCCTGGACACAGCAATGTGATGGCATCGTCGTTTTCAAGCTCGAACAAAGACTTCTCAACCACTCACAATTCTGGTGGGCAACTTCCGATCTTTGTTTATAGGCCCGAGAGGAAGAAAGGCCCAGGTCGTCCTCCTTCCCGACGTGCTTGTGCCGTTAACTATGGAGGTCTATGGATTGATAAAGAGGACCTTTCCTCCGATGCAACCCAGATCGTCGTCCATGAGTGCCAATGGGCGAATGCTGACAGTCCCTGTGGAATGTGGATTATTGGTTCCAGACTCCACGTCGGAGCCCATATCCGCAAATGGCACAAGGCGATGTCCTCAGACAAGGTGGGGTGTCTATGGGAAGGCTGCACGAAGCGGATGCGCCAGGACTCGATCAACCGCCACGTCGTGACTGTTCATCTGAAGGAAAAATTGTTTTGTCAGGGCTGTCGCGATACGTTTTCGCGGAAGGATACCTACAATCAACATATTGGGAATGAAGAAGCTTGTGAGAATGCGAGCGTCGAGATGATGTTTGGCAAAGACTGCAGGGCGATTGACACTCGTCAAGCTTTGCAGCAAGCGAGCGCAATCCGCTACTCGGATTAGCCAATTTTGTGTCGTTTTCATGTATGACCTAGATTTAGACGTCAATTCTGACGATTGTGTAGAAATCCAACCACTACCTTGTGAGGGACCAAGGGGGATCCAGATCGCCCACACGATAACCATCGCCACTTGACGGGACGTTGATTCACGATCGAGTAACCTAGAGTGTGATGGTGGCGAAGGATTTCATCGGTGCAAGAATAATGCAATGATGAGCCAGCTTTGCTACACGGGGCTTCAAGCACCACCGAATTGGAGCCTATGAACGTTAGCGAGTGTTTATCAAGGAACCGATCAAATATGCTTTGACATTGACAGAATCAATCAATCGGCAGTTGCAATAGAGCACGATCGCGATTACGATTCGACAGTGGTGAAACAGTTTCGACGCGATCTGTATGCACATGAATCCGTGTGGTTAGTCAACACTGACAGCGGGAAATGTGTTCGAGAGGTAATAAAGAACATAAAACCACGTCTTGGAGAGCGTCTTCGACACCCGATCTGTGCAACACCAAGTCAGGGCCTGCGACACAATATCAGAGCCGGGCGTATTCAGCGGAAATTTTGAACGATACGAATGATATGATGAAAGGCAAAATACTGACCAGGCTTGCAACACGTGACCGCTGGAATAGGACTGGCTGAAGCAATTCCGGACCGAAGCGCACAGCAAATAGTGCGTTATCAACAGTACCCCAACATAGTTCAGAGCGGCCAATTTCCTCTCACGCGGAAAAAAAGGACCAAACCCTTTCCTCCTGGTTGTGCGACACGTGTGGGCTTGAAAGGCTGTTTTTGGCTTTGTTTATGGGCACCTATGGGTGTTTCGTGATGGCCACCGCGTAGTGCACAGGATGGCAGGGGTTCCCAACCAATCGCAGCACGCACGAGGGGACCACCTGATCACTTGGCCGCTGGAAAGTGGCAGATGCCAGCCGAACGGCCACAATGTAGACCCTAATCATGAGAAAATGCCACAGCAAAGCTGGTGAATATGGCAGGTAGGTGGCGGGCGCAGCAGGAGAACTGACGGAGCGAAATGATCAAAAGAGGTGATATGTACATCTGCTGGGGGGTTCATATGCGGGGGTTTTTAAGCACTGCTCGCTGACAGAGCGAATTGGGCTGCATCGCGGCAATTCAGAAAACTACCGATCGGCCATTCCCGAAGATGTTGGCTTGCCTCCGTCATCAAAAATGGTCACCGGGCGCAGGCGAATTTACATCACACCCTCATGCGGAATTGAACTCGACCTGGGTTTATAGAATTCGCCATCCAACCGTTGTCGTAGTTGGCTAGCTGATATTGCCCGCAAGAGCCGTAAACAGCATTGCAATGCTGCAGGGGAAGACACTTTTAAGCCCCTTGCATTCGAATCTCGTGTTCGCACCACTCACCCTTCTTTCGGGCATTCAGGTGAGTACGTGTTACCCCAACAATCTCCAGAAACCCGTCATTGCTGGAGCACACGATCTGCAAAGGGAGAAGGGTGCTTGTAGGGTGCCTGCTCTGAACAAACCACGGGGTTCCGATCTAGTTCTAGTTGAGGTTTTCCGGTGTGTAGCATATCAGTGATGAATCTAATGGTCGAACTGACGCAGAATTTGAAGCTAAAACATTATTCAATACTTTTAATCTCACTGGTTGGCACGGAAGAATGTGATGTAGAATGAGCGACTCAGCATAAACTAACTGGTAGTTCGCTGGTCCCGGCCCACCGTGGCGCCCACTGCCGTTGTGATTGTATACATCCTTCAAGCGAGCTCAGGGGTATTCCCAACGCTAGAGTCAATTTTCAAGAG
This sequence comes from Heimioporus retisporus, assembly GCA_038090495.1. Taxonomy (NCBI): domain Eukaryota; kingdom Fungi; phylum Basidiomycota; class Agaricomycetes; order Boletales; family Boletaceae; genus Heimioporus; species Heimioporus retisporus. The sequence continues at coordinate 1,479 of JBBPMV010000711.1, read as the reverse complement.
GATTATGTTGCATAAAAGTAGCTAGATATTGTTGATCCAATACTATATCGCTGTCTAATTATCATCTGAAATACAATCTTGCGACCGAGGTGTCGATTCGACGATATCGATGGACTCAAACCGTTTTTCTGACTTCTTGGACAGACCAACACACTCTTCACAGTACTTTTTTTTTGAGCGGAGGTCTTACAGGCTAATTGCTGCTTGTAAAGAAAATAGCTGTCTCCCAGCTTCCGCCACCCGAGGGCGGATCAACGAACCGAGGCGAAGTCGTACCCAGCCACCACGTGCTGAGAATAGGTTCGAGTAACCTTATTTACTAGGTTTATGGCTTAGGTAATTATGGCAGGTTCATTTCATTATCGCCTCTTCAGAAAAAAAAAATCAAGATTTTCCGGTACTGCGGCAGTGCAGCACATGCTCCGGAGATGAATTTGCGACGGACGCTGATCTCATCTTGGTCATATAATGTGAAACGATCAGTATAAAACGACTCGAGCTCACATACTACGACAACGCCAATCGCAGACCAGCTATTCCTGTCTTCCATGTCTGACTATCCCCCAAGATTCCATATAGTAGCATCGCCCGGAGACGAGACGTTCGATAGGGTAGCCTGGATGCCGCGTGTCGGGCGTGGTCTTTCCACGTCTAGCATTACCGAACGGGACCATCCTCTTTATTTATCAGGGCCTGATCCTACGCTGTGAGTGTTCATCTGCACTTCACATCCACTCCTTTTTTCATGCCCGCTCGACAGTCGTTCCTTTCCGAATTCTCCCTTGAACGAAGGTCATCCTTGGTCTTGCCACGATCAATGCTGTTGGCGAGGTGGCGTCAATCATAGTTCGTTTGTGTCTACTACCCCAGAGGACCGGTAGGCATCTGGTGTCAAGTTAAACATCCTTCTCTTATCCGATCCTTGACAGGCAAGCCCAGCACAACTTCCCGCTTCGGGCCCCAGCCCCACGAGTGTCTCCGGAGTGGCCCCCTACCTTCCCTTCTCACTTGATAGTGAACGAGGTTCTCAGTAATAATATAGCCTCAGTTTCTCACCCTACCTACTTCCCGAACCCGAATGATTCCCTTGGTCATGGCGATACAACATCCGCTTCCCTCGAAGTCCTACGACCCAATTCAGCGGACAAGCCACTTACCTCATTCATGAATCTTACAATGGGTCGAGTTGGGTGTCATCTTGATGAACCGAACGCCAACCGAAATCTTTCACACGCGGCGACTCCCCACCAGAACGCACCTGACGACCAGAATATACCACCTACCCTTGGGCCGTCTCACCTTGGATCCCATCGCCCTTTCGAATCATCTTCACCTTACTTCCTTCCCCACCCGAGGTCCACGGAAACCTTTGGGTCCGCCCATCGTATTCACTCATCCTTGGCTCAGGACTTGGTTGCTTCGTCTTGCCGTAAACGAGGTGCACGTGCAATCTATTTTGGCGGGTTATGGGTGGATGAA
>JBBPMV010000710.1:2083-12507 GCA_038090495.1 Heimioporus retisporus | reverse complement strand
GTGATCATGTCGATATCCTTGGGTCAACATCATTGAACGAAATCATTCTCAAAGTTGCAACTGGTGTTCGCCACGAGATCGAGGAGAGCGTGGTATCCCGTATGCGAGAGTATGCCCAACACATTAACTGGGACTGATGTTATATTATGTTTATTGCCGCTTACAATCCCCGTTCGAAGCATTCACGGATGTCTCATACGTTGCGGCAATGTTAAACGGTTTTGTCGCACAGGTACAATGAGTGCCTAGGCTAGTCGGACCAAATCGGTAACTTTGCTAACATCCGGCCTGGCTTCGAGGTTCTCTCGATGACTTCGTGACAGTTGATGTGTCTTGATAGCGCGAACCTCGGATCCGGAACTTCCAGGCCTTTCATAGCGGGATAAATTACTGGGACACATATATAAGGCAAGGATTCGCCAGTGGACTGACTCGGTCATCCCAAGTCAACCATTATCTATCAACGAGTGGGGACCATGACGGAGTCCACGCTGGCAATTCCAACTGTAAGAAATCACTTGGTTCAGGGCTCCGGCACTTCACACCATTTCCTCAAAGCATACACAAGTACTCGTTGTCGGTGGTGGCCCGGCAGGAAGCTACGCTGCCTCCGTGCTAGCTAGGGAAGGACTACAAATTGTGTTGCTTGAAGCAGCGCAGTTTCCGAGGTCTGTCTGTTCGACCATGTGCTCTCACTACGGGGTTATTTCTTACGCGATGATAGATACCACATCGGAGAGAGTCTGATCCCGTCTATTCGCCACTACCTCAGGTTCATCGACGCCGAACAAAAGCTAGTCGAGTATGGTTTTAAATACAAGGTACGGGTCACTTTGTGAACCATGTCATGCCTATGATACCTTACTTTTTCTTTGGGCATATTCATAGCCGGGTGCAGCTCTCAAGTTAAATCAGTTCAGGCAGGAAGGATGTAGGTGGACACGACCCACCGGCTTTACCTTGTTTTTGACCCATTTTCGTTGCCATCACACTCAGACACAGATTTTGTCGCGATAGGACACTCCAACCACTCATGGAACGTGGTCGGTTCTGTTGTTATTCCTCCCTCTCTCTGTACTAATCACGCTGGTGATGGGTGCCACCCAGACACGTTCAGAATTTGATCAGTTGCTTCTGAATCATGCCAGAGAGTCCGGGGCACGCGTGTACGAGAGGACGAGAGTAACATCGCTTCACTTCGTGGGACAGTCACGACCCGTGTCAGCCAGGTGGAGACGGTCTTACCCCACTGACCATTCCGGGGAGATATCGTTCGACTTTCTAGTCGATGCAACGGGACGGGCTGGTTTAATGTCAGACCGCTACATGAAAAATCGGCATTACAATGAATCGCTGAAAAACATCGCTCTCTGGGGATATTGGACGGGGGTTGGGACGTACGGTCGAGGAACAGATCGCGAAGGCGCCCCCTGGTTCGAAGCTTTGACAGGTGTGTAGAAGTTGTACCTGAACGCGAACGCCTCTGCACTGATCCACCAGATGACACGGGATGGGCTTGGTTCATTCCACTCCACGATGGCACGACGTCCATTGGCGTTGTCGTGAACCAACGATTGTACCAGGAAAGATGGAACACGCTTCCGAGGACTTCGACGCTTGCACGCTACCAGGCCCTGTTATCGCTTGCCCCCAACTTGATCCGCCTGATCGGCGATGGAGTGTTAATCGCAAAACCATCTGATGGCGACACTTCAAGTGCCGCAAATACGCTAGTGCGATCTGCTTCCGACTTCAGCTACTCAGCATCGCAGTACGCAGGGGATTCCTTTCGTATCATTGGGGATGCGGGAGGTACGTAGAATGAGATAGACCAGACCCGGAAACGTTCTTTACGATTTCACAGCATTCATCGACCCACTTTTCTCGTCCGGTGTCCACCTCGCAATGACATCTGCCCTATCGGCTGCGGCTTCCATCTGTGCTTCTATTCGTGGAGATTGTCCCGAAAGTGCCGCTGCTGCGTGGCATACAGATAGATTTTGCTTGAGTTATACGCGGTAGGGGGTCCACTGCGTTAGCTTTACGTATGAAGGGAACTGAGACAGAAATTTTCATTAGATTCCAGATGATCGTATTAAGCACCTACAAGCAGATACGGGCAACTCAGATTGACGTCCTAAACGATGTCGATGAAGACGGTTACGATCGCGCCTTCATGAGCATCCGTCCAGGCATGTGGAGAGAAATGCACGGATTAGACTAAGCTGATCGGGCCCGTTTCAGTCATCCAAGGCGCGTCCGAGATGGGAATGCGGCTATCCGAGCACGAACTTCAGAATGCACTTGATTTTTGTAGCAAATTTATCCAACCGACATCTCCGGAGCAACGCGCGCAGGCCTTACGATGCGGACTACCGGACGCCCTTTTCGACATCTCTATGCCTCTAACGGACCCCAAGGAAATAGAGGTTGCTCTGGCAAAGACACGTACCGACCAGGGCGGACTTGATGAAGATTTAAATCTAACACAGACCTGCCTCGTGAGAATGGTGTCTGAACAGGCGAACGCACGCCGGGTGGTACATCGAGAGTATCTCCTCAACAATTTAGAAACGGAGGAGATCAACGGCTTTGTGGTGAAACTGCAGAGAGGATCGCTGGGTCTCTCGAGAGCGAGGTGAGCTCGAAGCCGGGGAAGGTACCTTTTTGTCTCAGTTAGGTCTTGGTCGCTTGTTTCGAGCTACAACATGAAAATTCGTTCTGAGAAAATGTAATTCAGGTGGCTGGAACTACCCGATATTGACAACAAGAGCACCGTGAATGCTGATCCCACCCGGTTCATGTAGATGCATTCCAGCGAACTTCCATTTTTTTACTCATATATACTCGTTTTCCTTAGTGCACGCGCCGTTCAAATCACAGTGCTCTACAACTCATTCTTTGTGGTTAACATATGGATTTGTCGATGAAGAGCTTAACATATGTGACAGAGAATACTCAGCTCTGGCGCATTCGTTGCAGCTGTAGTGGATGTTATCATTACCATTTACTTCTGCCGGTTACTTGTTCGTCAGCGGAGTAACACCCCTCTATTCAAAGGGTAAGCAATCATTATGTTCAATGTCCTCGAAATTCACTGGGATCCATAAGCACTGCATACCTTTTGCAGCGTCTCATAGTGCTTGCGGCGAACATTGGTAGCTGAAAGGCTGCGTTTGCGCTTGTGTCGTGCGTTTTGGTACGTTCCCTTCGATACCACCTGTCCAGTCGCCGATGTGTTTTGTGTGGAAAAAAAGGATCTTGATCTTGGGAGTTCTTTGCTTTAACTGGATGTTTTCCTTGCGCTACAACACGCTTCCCGCCAACCTGAATTCTCGAATGTACCTTCGGGGTGAAATGATCGTAGACGATGATGTCGCCATGGCGACGAGATGAACCAGCGCGAACTGCTTCCCCTTTTTCGGTAGGATTTCTCCTGTCCGATCGTGTAGTCCATGCACTTGGAATGACGACACCTCCAGGAAAATCGTTAGAAAGGTGGGGACAGGGACACTTTCGGACGTGATTCATCTAGGGGATTCGATGAAGATCGAAGCACAATGGATCGTTTACTTCGTCGAGACTCGGAAAACGAGCCTGTGGAACGACAGACTAGGGTACTGTACGGACGGAACTGGATCTGCATACGCGAAGGCCACATGCGAATGGGCACGAAGAGGAAGCTAGACAGCAGCACAAGAACAAGAACGAAAAAAAAAAAAAAACAGACGACGCTGTTTCGGAATACGAGCGCAAGGGGAATGCCAATTCACATTCGAACCCGTCCCCTCACTATAACTTACTCCCGACGAGACTAGCACACAGAATGGAGATACGCAACCGTAGCGGACGTCCCAGACACGCATAAATACTTTACGAAAGATGAGAACGAACATGCTCATTGCAGCCGCAGACACCCTGAACGGTCGATGCTGCTGAAGTTGTCGACAGAAGCGCGGCATGCACACACGTACCCAGGCGATTCGGATGATATAATGACAGGCGTCAAGTCATTCTTCCCTTTCCCTTGCGGCACGGACGCAGGGCTGCAAGCACCAACGCAAGATCCTGCTCACTATATGAAGCTGTCTGGGCATGCTCAAGTAGGGCATCCCATTGAGACTGGGACACGGCAGCAAGGTCGCTGGCACCATGATCCACCAGTGATGAGATTATCGAGGGAATGCAGCGGTGGCGTAAAGCTTCAGATAGTATATCAAACATCGGGGGCCGGGGATCGATGCACGACAAGAGATAGCGCGTAAGACAAGGATATCCGCGCTGCATTGCGGCTCCAAGGATGGTCATTGCGTGGGAGCTGTTTGCCATGAGATTACAGCCTGCCTCGATGAGGGTTTTGACCCGACACAAACAGTTGCGTTCGGGGTAATTCGCGATGGCAATGTGGAGAGCGGTATCCCCATTGGACGTCGTGATGTTCATGTTTGCGCCTCTGTGAATTAGAAACTCGATCATACAGATATCGGTCCCATACTGTAGGGCAGTGGGTATGATGTCCGAGGGAAATTGCACGTTGGACAAGAGCAACCAATCCACTACCGACCTGTAGCCGCGCTCGATGGCAGCTTCCATGACTGTTTTCCCTCTAGAATTGCAGGTATTTAGATTGAGACCAACTCTAACAAAGCTCTTGAGCAAGCTCAAAGACGTCGGCTCGTCACACTTGTCGATGGCGAGGTGGAAAACAGTGTCTCCATCAGAAGCAATGGACTTCACGTCGGCACCTTGGCGAATCAGGATGTCGATAATCCGCGGAGCCAAATTGGCATGCCGCAGAATGGAAGGTATGATGTTTTGAGGTGGTTGGACTTTGCACGAGAGTAACCCTTCCACCACTGACAGGTAGCCGTGTTCGAGGGCAGCCTCTATGGCAGTTTTCCCCCTGGAATTCCGAGCAGAGGGATCACAGCCGGCTGTGATGAGCCTCCGGAGCAGGGTCAAGGATGCCGACTCATCATATTTAGAAATGGCAAGATGAAGGGGAGTGTCCCCATTGGATGTAGTGGACTTTGGATTAGCACCTCTTGAAATCAGAGCCTCGACAAGTGGTGGGGTTGAGTGACACTGGAGAGCAGTCGATATGATGTTTGGAGGAAGTTGCACTTCGCACAAGAGTAACCGCTCCACCACCGACCGGTAGCCGTGTTCGAGGGCAGCTTCTATGACAGTTTTCCCTCTGGAATTGCGAGCAGTGGGATCGCAACCAGCTGCGATGAACCTCTTGACCAAGGTTAATGATCTTGGCTCGTCATACTTGTTGATGGCGAGATGGAGAGCGGTGTCCCCATTGGACGCAATCGACTTCGTGTTAGCACCTCCACGAATTAGAATGTCTATAAACTTTGGAGCAGAACAACACTGCAGGACACTTGGTATGATGTCTGGAGGAAGATACACGTTGCACAAAAATTCCACTGCCAAACTGTAGCCGCGATCAATGGCAACTTCTATGGCTATCTTCCCTTCGGAATTGCGGGTAGTGGGATTGCAGCCGGCTGTGATGAACATCTTGAGCAAGGTCAAGGATGCTGACTGATTATACTCGGAAATTGCAAGGTGAAGGACGGTGTCCCCATTTGATGCAGTGGACTTCGGATCAGCACCTCTGGAAATTAGAAGCTTGACAAGCTGTGGAGTTATTCGATACCCCAGGGCAGTTGGTATGATGTTTGGAGGAAGCTGCACATCGTGCGAGAGTAAATGTTCTACTACCAACCCGTGGCCGTACTCGATGGCAGCCTCCATGACTGTTTTCCCCTCGGAATTGCACACAGTGGGATCGCAGCCGGCTACAATGAACTTCTTCACCAAGGCCACAGATGTCGTCTCGTCGTAGTTGGAAATGGCGAGATGGAGTATAGTATTACCATTGGACCCAATCAACCTCATATTTGCCCCTGCGTGAAATATGAGGTCGATCATGTTGGGAGCAAGGCCATTTTGCAGAGCGATCAACAAGAGATCTGGTGGTAATGCTTTGCACGAGAGAATGTATCTCACCACGGAGATATATTCACGCTTTGCTGCAATAGTCAATGGTGTTTCACCCTGTCCGTTGAGTGCAAGAGGATCGCCCCCAGCGTTGATCATTTCTTGCACCAATTCCAAACTACGAGGTTCCCAAGGGCACATTGCCGCGAGGTGAAGTGGGGTGTCCTTACTTTCATCCGACACAACATTGATATCGACTCCCCTCCGGAGTAGGAAACAAACTACAGCGACAGTTTCAGATGTGTCGCCGGTCGCTGCGGTGAGAAGAAACCGAGAGGGTGGCAGTTGATCATGTGGAAGCAGATATTCCAGCATCGAGGTATGTGCAGCATGCAATGCTCGCTCGATCAACTCTGAACCGAACTGACTATCTGGGGAGAGGTCGACGCCAACTTCACGCAACCTGCGTGCCAATGTAACGTAATCTTTGTCTGCTTTCTTGCTGTCCCTTCTACATGGCCTCGCACTGCTGAAAACCGCACGATAGAGCTTTTCATCGCCAATTTCCTTTGCCCAGTTCGTGAATTTGTCGGTCTTCATGAGCTTCGCGAGCACATGAACGGTATGCCATGGCATGCAAATAACGGTTGAGATCGTCTCTGAGGTTACCGTACCACCTCTCTCCAAGAATTCGTCGACAAGGGTATCATTGCCAGCATCAATGGCAACATCAATCGGGAAGGATTTGCAAAGGTCGTCAATCATCAAACCCTCCTTGTTCACATGTGCACCATATGCCAAGAGAACCATCGCGTGTTCAGTCTTTCGGAGGTCCACGGCATAGACAAGTGCGTTTGTACCAACTCTTGTCTTGAGAGGGTAATGAGCAAACAAGAAAGTCTGCAGGAGACCAAAAGAAGAATAGGCGATGAGGATATAAAGAACCAGGTCGTGTCTTGACAATGGCCATGGCGGATAAGGCCATCGAAACTCCTCTTCACGCAGCTCGCAAAGTCGGTCCCAATGAGTTGGGTGGTGGCGGACATCTGCTCCCAGAGATTCAAGCCCTTTGAGGACAGCGATGGAGCTGGATTGCACGTGGATCATATGATCAAAGCCATAGCAGAGCACGTAGGACAGCATCGGGAAGGATTTCAGTAGCATGGCATAGTCGTTGGTATATTTCTCTTGCTCCAAAAAGACAGAGAGGTACCGCAAGCACATCTGGGCCATGTCAGCGTGGGCTATGTGAGGGACGACATAATACGCTTGTAGCGCGATACGGCTGCTAGTGGTAAGGTATTCCTATGAAGAAATGATTCAGACAGTGATCATCAAGGCAATATTGGACGCATACTTTGACGCTGAAGTGAGACAACGAAAGTATATCTGTCCTTTCGCTATATGAGACGAGACTTGACAGCGAGCGTAGCAGGAATGTGCGCAAATCCTGCGACTTGTAGTCAATCTGTCCTTGCTTGGTATCAAACAAAAGGCCATCCACAATTTGAGCTAGGTGGAGCGGGTTCAATGCCACTACCAGCCAAACCAGGGTACGCCGCGCGAATTTTCCTTCTGGTCTTCGCTCATCAATTTTCCCCAGTATCCGTTCATATGTCGTTTCCAATTCATTTGGGAGGTTTTCAAGTGCTTCTTTCAACTCAGCCCCTGAGGTGCACTGTCTCAGCGCATCCAATTGACATTGCACCCATCGAAATCTAGCGAATAGCGGTGATGAGTGTCAAATTGACAGTGCGAAAGACGATACTTCTACCTTCCCTCTGCCTTTCCGTTCAATTGTTGGCGTATCTCATTCTTGATCTTCACATCGACAGCTCTCAGCTCCTTGTGCGAGTCAATCTCACGTGTGATGTGTAGCGCTATGTCTGTGGCCACGTCCTTTGCCACATCCTGGAAGGAAAGCGACTGTAACCGTACAAAGCAGCTCATCATGTCCTCATATGGTCGGCTTGTAACCAATAGCCGAACATCATCCAGCTTTAGCTTGCCGAGAATGGGTAAGAGTACCCCAATGTCAGCACACTCATCGAGTGCGTCGATCACAATGAGGGGATACCAATGAAAGCAATTCACGGCGCGCAATACCAGATCACACATTTGATCAGGATTGTCAAGAGATAAAGTGCCCTTGCTTTTTCCCTCGAGTATCTTGTCGGGGACATCCTCAGGGTTAATGCTGAGATCGCGGAGGTGACAGAGGAGTTGTGAGAGTAGGGATCGCATCATAACAGCAGAAGTGCTTGACCGCTCGTTTTGGAAATCGAAGTAGAAGAACACCATTACTTCACCATGGCGTAGAGTAGTTTTCAGGTGCTCAATTGTGGACGCACTAAGAGAGTGAGCATATATATGTTCATGATGGGAAAAGATCAACTTACGCTAAGACCGACTTTCCACAACCGGCTATGACAGTTTGCGATATCAGTTGGGATAACTTACAAAATCCTGAATGCCTCACCCTTTCCATGCAACCATAAGAAACGATCCGTTTTAAACCTCCACTTTTCGTACGCGTTGGTGTTTGGAAACCACATGCAGGTGCCCTCTTGACGTAGCTTGAGTAAACTATTATGCTTGTCCATGCAGTTGAATGCAGAAAGCCACTGCAAGGCTTCATGCAGCTTTCTCCCTGGAAACACGGTATTGTCAGCAGGCTTGAGTACAGAACAGAACAGTTCCTTCTTACGTCGTATTGTCATAACCTGTTCTATGTCTGATGAACGATCGCCTCGGCTTGATGATACTCTGTTACAGTAGTCATAATCGGACGCAAAAGGGTACTTTTCGATACGACAATACCCACACGTTCTTTCCATGAGAATCATGCTGCGTTTCCTCCGCTGGGGGGAGAACAGTGACTTGTGGATCTTGAGCTTGGTGATGAGGGTGTCTCTCATAATTCCTGAATACCAGAGTCAGGCCCGCATCAAGAAAATTGTCGCAAGGCTAACCAAACATCGGTGGTGAGCAGGAAGTGGAAAATGTCCTTGTGCTTATCAAAGAGAACTGCGATTGCAGTGAGTGGGTCCCCCGCGGCGTGGAGTTTCCTGGCAGGCGCAAGGACCGGTCGACTTCTGTCGTTGACCTCCAACGTGTCGTGCATCTCTTTTAACTTTTCCAAACATGAGCGTGGTTCTCCACTGGTGAGCCAGTCCGTCAAACGGTCATCGATGGTGTAATCCGCCAGTGAAGCCTTCGTGATGGCGACCACGATGATGCGAGCGGATGCCTGTATTGTCCCCAGTTGGCGACAGAGCTTCTCGAACACATTGCAGTTTTGGGCGTTCACGGATGACTGTACGGAGACACAGATCTCTTGCGAGATGGTGGAGATCTCGTTGAGAATACGTTGGAAGCAAGCATCCACTGAGCCCGCTGCCAGTGGCATTTCTCTGGGAACGATTGTTGCTGTACAGGATGGCGGTGAACTTTATGAAGACAGTGTGGCCCCATTTCAGGGGGATGGTCTCGTGCCATGTTACGTGCTAACTACCAACTGGTCTCCGGGCGTGGTGCGTGAGTAGGTTTAGAGCTAATACCTAAATGCCCCCACACTTGCAGGCTTCTTAATTCATTGATAGCTCGCCAATCAATTTGCCCGTCCAGCAAGCTTACCAGATGTTGCCAATGCCATGGCATGCTACCCTCCGAATCGAAACCGACCACTGTCATCACTCTCGTCCGCACCTCGGATTCGTTTCACCTATGGAACAATCCATGCGCTTTGACGCTCGCAATTCGCTTGTCCACCCCTGCTTTCCCGCAGAAGACACCTAGAGCTACGGCAAGGTGTGCCTGCTGAAAACCGGGTGGCCCTCGTCTCCGCACAAAATCGAAGCCCACTCTCGGCTCGCCTTCCTCCCTGTTCTCCGGGCCTGACTCCCCCGTGCTCCCCCCACTGCCTCCTTCGAGCCTACTCCCATCCTGTGAGTGTCTCCCCTTTGAAGTCGCCCCGAGAGCCATTCATCTCAACGCCTACGAGTCCTTTGTCCGCCTCCTCTCCATCCAGGCTATCGAAGCAGAGATTCTTCAAGACGCAGAGCGCGCCGCGGCCCAAGCCAAATGGCATTTCGAGGCTGCATGTTGCACCATGCTCCTCCACACCCTCAACGCTACCATCGCCTCTCCCCCTCGCCCGGACGCCGATGTTTTCCCCTTCGTTGCCAGCTCATCTCTGCCATTGCCTCCTCAGACGTCCTCTTGGCCTCCCTCCTCCATCTCTTAATCAGTAGTTCCAGGTCTCCCTCCTCGAGCAGTAGCACTGCGCATCCGCCCTCATCGTTACATTGAGAAAGCTCAACAAGTTCTACGAGCGCCAGAGCGGGGAACTGAGCGCCTACAGCACTGGGTGCGCACCCTCGAGGACGAGCTCGAGGAGGCATGGCACGGAGCCGAAAAAACGGCAATCGACTTCGACGAGCCCACACTAGACAACTACGGCTGCGACGAAC
>JBBPMV010000709.1:0-12515 GCA_038090495.1 Heimioporus retisporus | reverse complement strand
CATGCCTCTCGTTCATGCACGACGCACGCACGAGCACGTCCTCTATCACGGACTACGTGTCTATCCTCCAGCAATGCACGTCGCTCAAGGAGTGCAATATCGCCATCGACAACGCCGCGCGGGAAGCCCCGCTCCAGCCGTTTACACTTCCCAACCTCGAATGCCTTCAACTGCAGCTGCTTCGAGAGGCCGTTCACACGACGCAATTGGGCGATTTCCTCAACGCGTTGGAGGCACCACGGCTCAATGCGCTCGCGATCGATGACTTTTGTCCCCGGAGAGAGATGGTGTTGTATCACAGCCCCCTGAAGGCGTTCCTGCAAACGCACGGACAGTCGTTACGGCACTTCCGATTCGCGACTAGCTCCAAGTTCTTCACGTCGGAGAACATGATTGCGTTGCTGGAGGAGACCCCGCAGTTGACGGAGCTCGAGTATCACCCGGACGAGGAGTCATCACCAAAGGCGCTCTTGGGGGTATTGACGCCGCGGGTGCAAGGAGAGACAGTCGAGTGTCTGCTTCCACGCTTGGAACGGCTCTTCGTATACTGGGACACGAGAGAGACGGTGTCCATGGTTGGAGATATGATCGAGAAGCGGTATGCGATGGCAGAGCAGGGGATTACGCGACTGCGGTATCTGTCTTGCAAGCCCGTGAAGATTAATATCGCGTATGATTGCATGCCACCACACATGCTGGTGGAGAATTTGGCGGCACGGCTGGAACCGCTTTGTCAGTGTGGGTTACTGCAGGTTGATTGGGAAGCGTATAAATATGACCTGGAATTTTTGTACTGCTAATGTATACTATTAATATTTGGTACAAGTCGATAGTGACGTTGAAGTGTTGCATTGTAATCTTTACTTGTTTTATATGACAATAGGCTGGACAAAGATTGGAACACTGCCTTGTGGGCGTCGCATCACCGTTCTCATTCCAGGGCGGTACGTGTGAGTACGATAAAGGACATTAGATGGTGTGCAAGAATGCCCAAACGAAACAGAGGAACGCGGGCACATCCGTCGTCAGCGTTCTGACGGTGTGTATTTTGAGCCAGAGCACGAGCTCATCCCGTGGATTCGCATGACCGCGGACGAGCCGTAAGATGCACTGTGCGATCTGAGGATGCCATTGGCGCCCAAACCAGAGCTAGAAAAGCGAGCGACCTACGGGCGGTGCAAACGCGAAATGTGCGAGAGCAAAGCCGGTGCCATACTTGTACAACGTGCGTGCTGGGTCGAGGGTATCTTTCCAGGCAGCGTATCCGCCCCATGTGGAGGTGATTCCCAGCACGACGACGCTGACGAGGACCGGTTTGAACCAGCGATCAAACCACGCGGAGAGGTGGTTTGGGAGGCGAGCGTCGGATGTAGCAGTGGGTAAAGGTAAAGTGAGCCAGGGGATCAGAGACTGGTATTCAGAGACTGCGAGGGTAAGAGTAGCGGTGGAAGATATGACTGGGATAAGGTGGACGAGAGACATGGTGGTTCAAACCAGCCACGCACTGCCACTGAGCGCACAGGTATCGTGTCGAGCTCACCGGCAAACCAAAGCCGTGTGCCACTGTGCACGGCGTTGAAGGGCCAGCTTCCATGCTGACCACTCGGATCATAGTAGGTCCTATTTGCCCTCCGTAGCGTAATGTCGAGGTCACCAGCAGTGGCGGCACTGCCGGCTCCTCATCGATAAGGCCACTAGCCTTCCTTGCACCCTGTAAACATTATAATTCGGTTTCGAGAGGGTAAATGGTCAGACTTCCGTAGGCTCAAAAACACAAACCCTATGCCCAAACGGATTGTGTCCTGATCCTCACCTTAGAGACCCTGGGAAAGCCTGCTGGCATGCAGATGGTTGGCAACTACTACTGCAGACCCGGCAACCCAAGTCGCATCACATTCGCACAGTGCTTGCTCCATGCCCCCGCATCCCACAGGCTCGCGTTCTGTCATGAATCAGATGACCAGTGGTAGGTTGTAGAATTGGACAACGACCGGGAACTAAGCAACTCTCCGTACACTTTTTTTTAGTTACTTCAAATCACGGTCATGGATTGAAGTCGCACGTACGAGTCCGCACGATGCCACCTTACCACAAGCGCCGAGTGATCGCGTCCGTTTCCCTTCATCGGGTAAGAGTCACCGCCTTCCGCGCTGTTGGAGTACTGGGAGCACGTCCTTTCCACTAGTACTCTTGGCCCACAACTTCTGATACGTCAGGACCATAAACTGAGGTAGAAATACTCGGTGGTCGACATTCATATCCTCACTTCAGACCTTCAGGTCAGCTCGTACCTATTCCATTGATGTTTGTTAAAGTCAGTGACCAGGTTGACAATGATAAGGTTTCGCGCTTATTTGACCCGTCCACCTGGGCCACCTCTCGGAACCGAGCAATACTGTTGCTTTGATAATCAGTATCGGCCCACGTTCCATGGGGCAGAGCAACGATACATCAGTCCTACCACCGGCAGGTGTAGACCCCTCGTAGTTCAAGCGGTCCATCCTCAGCGCGGCAACCTCGAGAGGACGGAAATTTCCCTTTCGGCAGATGCCCCTGCAAGGACGAAACTCGCGATCTGGCTGATGTCCCACAGCACATTCCATCCCAAGTGGCTCGCGTATTGGATTTGGTTCATGCTCACGCTCATATGGCCACAGTTTTGCCCACCGAAACATACCGGATTGTATCCTGCCTATTTGTCGAGTTACAAAGGACAACTTTGGATTTCTCGTTCCCCTCGCGAGTATTCTCTTCGCGCAGAGCGACTAGGGGAGGAGCCTATTCGCGAAATCACGCATTCCCCATATCCACGCCGACTCATCATTTACGACCCTGCATCAAAGTCCTGGAACGTTTGCTCTGAGCCAAACATTATCAAGCAACAGAGATATGTCGCCATCTCCTACAGATACGACGATATTGCCCCTATAGGTGCAGACGAAACGACCAGACTCAACTTGCGAGATGCGTTCATCGCCAGGGTCGAGGCCATCGTGGCATCTCTTGGGGAAATTGCATACTGGATCGATCTCACCTTGGTAGACAAGACAGGTTCACCAACGGAGATCAACAAGGATCTCTATCGTATGGCAGATGTTTATCGGAGCGCACAATTCACACTGATCATGCTCAGTCCTCCTGTTGGGGTCACCGAGGAGGAGGCATGGAAAGGATACGGAGAACGTCTCTGGACATTTCCCGAGGCTCTCCTGAGTCGCGAGCTGTGGTACAAGTTTAAAGATCAAGAGGTTACACCGATCACTTTACATCAGCTTGCAAATCGTGCTTATGCTCAATTGGACGAGGAGTCTTCCATCATCGATTCATACGCAGGAAGAGATCCGCTGGAGAGGCTGGAAAGACTGACTATGCTTAAATCGGCCCTCTGGAGACGGACGAGCAGGACATTGGAGCGGCTCGGAGAGAGCAAAGAAGCTGAAAGGTTGTTTAGGGCGGAGAGGGTGTATGCACTGATGGGCTTCTTCCAACATCGTATCCACCCCCAGCCGCAGGAAACAGAGTTGCAGGCGCTTGTGAGGCTGTCGATGGCGAATGACAGCGACCGACTCGTGGAGCGGATGGTGTCTCTCCTCCCTTCTCAGATCTCCGGGGCGGCCTCTTGGTATGCGGAGAGAGACGAATGGGGGGCGAATCTATGGAATATCGAAACGGACATCCAGGTGGTTGGAATGACTGAGAATCATGCGCTTGTGCTTGGAGGCTGTCGGGCAGCTGCGATCCGGTGGAGAAATTTCCCTTCTGTGGGCTTTGCCACTCGACGGTCGTGCACCCGTTTGATTGCTACACACGCTCCCTATATTCTTTGGGAAAGTACCGCGATCGCGATCCTGTTGGGGGTGATTATGCCATCTCAGACTGCAAACCACTACTCGGGTGGCTACGCAATAGGATTTGCAGTCCCAATCACGATCGCGGCCACTCTCGCAGTATGCGCACCTTCCTTGGTTGCATATGGGACCTCTGGACGCATAGTGAATGCACAACCGTGGCTAGTTGGCGTAAAGGGCTTAATCTCTGCAGAAGAAGCTTCGGAACTCATGTATGGAGGCGCAATATCCACTGTACCAAGAACCTCTTATAGCGCCTCTGGCACCCTTCTGTCTCAAACCGACAGAGGCAGGTTTCGACGCGGAGATCCAGCACAACTAAAGCTGCTCAAGAGCGAGATGGATCCAAGAGAGGATGATGATCTATATTCACTTGTCGACACTCACTCGGCAACGGTGTATTATTTTCGTGCGGAGCGCCCGCCGACGGTATGTTTGTTCACGGGTCGGGAGTCTGGGATGGGGCGATTTGTGTTATGCAGCGAGAGATGTATGGTGAACGAGCTGCACAAAGAGACGGTTATCAGGATGCCGTGGCATGTCAGCCAATCCATGCCTGCGTGTGATTGGATTGCGCTCAACTAGGCGATTGGAGTGTATGTTGCTCTGGGATTATGTCATGTAATTCGTGTACCTTACTAAGGCTCTGTTCTTCAATTTGTTCGGGAGTAGAACGATCTTACGGCTCGTAAGAATAGCAGCAGGATCACACCAAGCATTCGAAGCATGATGTAGCCAACAGACAACCGAACGCGCCTTGCAAGCACGCCCACGGCTAACCAAGCTAAAGAATCGGTGGCAGTACCGTTTTTTATTTATTTATTCGCTATGATGTAACATCATCGCTTGTATCGATCATTATGTTGTATAAGACTGACCCATCTTCGATGGCGAAATCAACCACGTCGATGTAGAATGTGTTCTGCAGGGCTCCACGGATCACCAACGACAGAACCGGGGGCAAGTCGGCCCAGGTATATTTTCGCGTGTCAATGGCAAGGGCAATAGATGTGAATGACGCGCATGTATGTAAAACTGGGCCAGGCTATATGATGGGATGCCGCCTTCCGAGTTCCAGGTACCCTACTTGTTTGTTGAGAGTTCTTCCAGTTTAGACCATGCTAGTCCCAATTCGAGAAGATCACGCATTACGGAGGGGCTGGGACGAAATTTGTCCTTGTCACAAACGCACGTCGGGATTTTATTGAGTGACCAAGGCGAGTTCCTTCACATTTCTTACATGCTGAAGGCAAGGGAGCACAGACCAAGGGAGGGCGGTCCAGGTGATGTGTGGTGGGGACGATGAAGCTTGTGGAGAGCTAGAGTGACAAGTGATCAGGCAGAATGGTAGGGAGGTGGATAAGCCTACACGGTTCAATTGCCAAGTTGCCAGTGAGTCGCCGATTCGCTGGCCTGACGGGTGTGGTCGTCATATGCATCCTGTGGCCTTGGCACTCACAGATCCCTGGAGCCCAAACACGGGACGAGGATAATGCAGCAGAAGTACCGCAGTAGAACTTTGCGATGGCCGATGATTGGTCAGGTATGCGTGAGGATGGCTTTAATAATACGGCCGTCAAACCGAAGGCTCAGTTGGCCCTGTCATGTGTTACAAGGGCAAAAAATGTCAAATCAATCAAAATGGTATGGTATGATGTCATGCACAGTAAGTATTGCACTCGGCTGTTCGTTAGTTGATGCGCGTTGATCCGTTCCCACGGTCCAGTGCTTGGCGGGCGTGACGGCGACGCGCCATGTATTCACATTCGGACGCAGCGCAACGAGTGGAACGAATGTGGTTTACAACTCAAAAAACAAACGAGGTACTTTTATTGCATCTGGGTCGCTTATTTAATTATTTATGACACACTGATTGTGTAAGTTGAAAGCAGTTCTTCGATTTGTCCATCGCTAAAAGTCTGTCCGCACAAAGCTACCAACGCAGCAGTGCTGGATAAAGAAGTAAATGCCTTGTGGACTGCCTCACCAAGCAACAGGCCCCAGCAATCCCAGTATGTCCAATCAAGGGTCCAAATTGCCATCCCGGAAATTGACTTGTACCCTGCAGCCAATGAGTGACTTGGGAACAAACTATTGTGCTGGGCAATCTGAGATGCAACATTGCAATCAGCATTCCCTTTGAGCACGAGCGTGGAAGGTGAACAAAGCAACTAGCTCTTTGCTCGCGCACAGTGCCAACTACTAGGTGGGAGACACCTTTCCAGGCGATGTGACCACCCCACGTGGACGAATTGGCCAGCACGACGGTGCTGACGAGAACCATTTAGAACCTGTAGTCACACCCCATGCGCTTCTTTTGTTTCTGCATAGGTCCATTCCGGCTACTTCAAATATTGAGCGATGATGATACTCCGAGTCACTCGGCGGTGAAATTTTCTTCTTGATCGAAAAAAAAGGGATCATTTGATCCACTGCCATGATAGTCGAGAAAGGTAACTGGAAACCATGCCGTACATGCGGAAAGCGTTTCCACCTACAGCTTTGCATCTCTGCGCCACCATGCCAGTGTCTGGCAGGTGTTGGGCCTTGGTTGTATAAAGCCGCTCGACAGTCGACAGTTCTCCCACCTCATACTTTCAGGTTGGTTTGTACCATTTCTATTGCGCTCGTTAAGTATTATTCAATCCAGGTTAATCCATGATCAGGCTTCGCGCGTATTGGGCTCGTCCCCCACCACTGGGAACTGGGCAGCACTGTTGCTACGATAACCAGTATCGGCCCACGTTCCATGGGGCGGAGCAGCGATATGTTAGCCCTACTACCGGCCGGTGTAGACGACTCGTAGTCCAAGCGGTCCGTCCTCAGCACGGCAATTTCGAGAGGACAGAAATTTCCCTTTCGGCAGACGCCCCCGCGAGGACGAAACTCGCTATCTGGCTGGTATCCCACAACCCCTTCCACCCACTTTGGCTCATGTACTGGATTTGGTTCATGCTCACGCTCATATGGCCACAGTTCTGTCCACCGAAACATACCGGATGGTATCCTGCCTATCTGTCGAGTTACAAAGGACAACTTTGGATTGCCCGTTCCCCTCGCGAGTATTCTCTCAGAGCAGAGCGACTAGGGGAAGAGCCCGTTCGTGAAATCACGCATTCCCCATATCCACGTCGACTCATCATCTACGACACCGCTTCGAGGTCTTGGAATGTTTGTTCTGAGCCAAGCATCATCAAGCAACAGAGATATGTTGCAATCTCCTACAGATACGACGATATTGTCCCTGGAGGCGCCGATGAAACGACCAGACTCAGCTTGCAAGAGGCGTTCATCGCCAAGGTCGAGGCCATTGTGGCATCTCTCGGAGAAACTGCATACTGGATCGATCTCACCTTGGTAGACAAGACAAGTTCTCCAGCGGAGATCAACAAGGATCTCTATCGCATGGCAGATGTTTACCGGGGAGCGCAATTCACACTGATCATGCTCAGTCCTCCTGTTGGGGTGACCGAGGATGAGGCATGGAAGGGATATGGAGAACGTCTCTGGACACTTCCCGAGGCTCTCCTGAGTCGCGAACTGCGGTACAGGTTTAGAGATTGCGAGGTTACACCAGTCACTTTACATCAGCTCGCAAATCGTGCCTATGCTCAACTGGACGAGGAGTCTTCCATCATCGATTCATACGCAGGAAGAGATCCACTGGAGCGGCTAGAACGACTGACTATGCTTAAATCAGCCCTCTGGAGACGGACGAGCAGGACGTTGGAGCGACTTGTAGAGAGTAGAGAAGCTGAAAGGTTGTTTGGGGCAGAGCGGGTGTATGCACTGATGGGCTTCTTCCAACATCGCATCCATCCCCACCCGCAGGAAACAGAGTTGCAGGCGCTTGTGAGGCTGTCAATGGCGAATGACAATGACCGACTTGTGGAGCGGATGGTGTCTCTCCTCCCTCCTGAGATCCCCGGTCCAGCCTCCTGGTATGCTGAGAGAGACGAATGGGGGGCAAATCTATGGGATATTGAAACGGACATCCAAGTGGTGGGAATGACCGAGAATCATGCACTTGTCCTTGGAGGTTGTCGGGCAGCTGCGATCCGGTGGAGAAATTTCCCCTCTGTGGGCTTCGCCACTCGACGGTCATTCACCCGTTTGATTGCTACACACGTTCCCTATATTTTTTGGGAAGTTATCGCGACCGCAGTCTTGTTGTGGGTGGCCGCTTTGCAAGCTGTCAGTTATAATGGCTATCACGTGGGGTCTATAATTGCAATCGTGATCGCAGCCATTCTGCTATTATACGCCCCTACTTCTGTTGCATATGGGACCTCTGGACGCATAATGAATGCACAGCCATGGTTGGTTGGCGTAAAGGGGCTGATCTCTGCAGAAGAAGCTTCAGAACTCATGTATGGGGGTGCAATATCCTCTGTGCCAAGAACCTTTTACAGCGCCTCTGGCACCCTTCTGTCTCAAACCGACAAAGGCAGGTTTCGACGCGGAGACCCAGCGCAACTGAAGATGCTCAAGGGCGGGATGGATCCGAGAGAGGATGATGATCTATACTCGCTCGTCGACACTCACTCGGCAATGGTGTATTACTTTCGTGCGGAGCGCCCGCCGACGGTATGTTTGTTCACGGGTCGGGAGTCTGGGATGGGGCGATTTGTGTTGTGCAGCGAGAGATGTACGGTCAACGAACTGCACAAGGAGACGGTCATCAGGATGCCTTGGCATGTCGGCCAATCCATGCCTGCGTGCGACTGGATCGCGCTCAACTAAGCGATGACCGATTGGTTGAGGAGGGCCCATTACTGTATATTGCTTTAGGACAATTTCATGTAATTCATGTACCTTACTAGGCCTCTGATAACCACAACAATAGTCTCGTTTAAGCACTGCTACGGATAGGCTGTAGACCTTGGAAAATAGAACATGTGACCTGTGTGTGGGTTACATCAAGGGAAGAGGGTCTTCGAGATGAGGGGCGTAGGGCAGGGAAGAGCAGCGGCAGGAACACGACCAGGATGCAGTCTCGAGGTCAGTGTCGAGGCCAAGTTCGAGTAGACTCCAAGATGACCGGGTGCCACTGGTCGAGATGACAATGTTAATTGGACTAAAAGCAGTAGATGGGAGATATACTCGGCCCGTGGTGGCCACCGTTGACGCGCGGTGACCCGTTCCCACAGTCGTGCGCTGGGCGGGCGCGGGTGACGCCACGAGCGGCGATACATAGCACGCCCCCGTGTATTCACGTTCGAACGCAACGCAACGAGCGGAACAAACGTGAACGGCGAGCGATGCCGGCGGGGGACGCCAGCGCAGCCACCGCACGAGGGGCTAGAGAGAGAGGGGGGTCATACCCCCTTGTGTGTGCTAGCCTGTCACAAGTCACACCTTTGTGACATGAGTGAAAATTCTCACAAAGTCCGTTCCAACCCCCTCCTCACCACCGCGAGGGCGAAGGCGCACCGACGGCTCACCGACCTCGCTGTCACTACCACGAGGCAGGTCGGGACGCCCACACTCACCACCACGAGGGGCACTGCAACCATTCGCTCACCACCCAACTATGGCGACAGACGAGGGTGCTACGACCGACCACACCAGGCGCTGCGACGGCCCTACCATCACGACGAGGGCGAGGGTATCGCTGACCGGCCACACCACCACCACCACTGCCACTGCGACGACGACGAGGGCGAGGGCGGTGCAACTGCCCGCCCACCACCCAACCGCGACGATGCGCGAGGGTGCGACGGCCCTGCCACCATCACAACAAGGGCTACGGTGTCACCGACCACCACGCCACCACCACTACCACCGCGACGACGACGAAGGCGAGGACGGTGCAACTGCCCGCCCACCACCCAACCGTGATGATGAGTGAGGGTGCATGGTGACGGCCCTGTTACTATCACGACGACAATAGCGAGGGACCACTACGATCGCGACGACAAGGAGGGTGAGGATGCCGCAACTGCTGCCGTGACAGAGAGATGTTGAGGAGATCAAGGGAGAGGAGCAGCATGGGTAGTGGTTGAAGGGTGATGGTTGACCAGTGGAGTGGGGTGTCTCAGAGAGTGGGGGGTCAGTAGGTGATATGGAGTACCTGTATAGGCATCTTGTCAGAATCAATACTATTTTGCAAACTGTGTTGTTTGCTACACTTACTATGGTAGTAATGCATCAAAAAGAGAAGTCAATATAATACTACATAACAGGGGGAAGCTGAATTGAAGGTGTCTACCAGGATCAAATGTGCTACACTAGCCTACATAGTACCCTGTAGCCTTCTCATTTTTTGCAGGTGTTGCATGGCACTTCTGAGGATCAGAAAGTGTAGTCTCATACCCTCTGTTAAAGGGCACTCAGCACTCCTTTCTGGCATCCTTAACACTTTCCATTTTAGATGAAGACACCTACATTTTCAGTTCAGTTGTGTGAGAGTGCCCTAAAACTCTGTTTCTGCCCAAAATGGCAGACCCTGTCAACAACAGTCTGGCTGATCTGCTAGAGGGTCTGGGAATGAGACTAATGAGGATGGAGGAATCTTGTCAGTAAGGTAGCTACTCTCCACTTGAATAACGAGAGTCTCCAGGTGTCCCTGTGTATGTAGTCACCTGATTTGGCCAATGCTGCCACCCAGACACTTCTGTTATTTGAGCGGAGATTAAATCTCACGTGAATTTTCGTTCCAAGTTCTCGGACATACTAACTCGTATTACTAGTAGGTTGACGAGGCAGTGTTATGTTACCGCTCGGCCGGGGCCAATATCGGCTAAAATCTTAAGAAGAACCAATAGGGACTCTCAAACCGGTAGAGTTGTTTAACAACTCTACTGGTTTGAGAGTCCCTGTAACAATTCTACCAGTTTGAGAGTCCCTAATCGAACTGTGACTCCACCTTTAGTTGATGACACACCATGATTCTGGCATGTGCCAGTTGGAGCTGGTTTGATACGCCAAAACTATAAATTGAAGCAGGAATGATGATCTGGGCCCATTTTCCCTGACTTCTGACTTTCAGGTGAGTTTGTATCTGTTCCTTTGGCGCTTGTTAAATATCAAAGAACTCAGGTCAATCGATGATGCCCGCAAATCAGACCCAGCCAGTCCTGGGAGCTGAGCAACACTGTTGCTTTGATAATCAGTATCAGCCCACGTTCCATGGGGCAGAGCAGCGATACATTAGTCCCACTACTGGCAGGTGTAAACAGCTCGTAGTCCAAGCAGTCCAACCTCAGCACCGCAATTTCGAGAGGACGGAAATTCTTCTTTCGGCAGATAACCCTGCAAGGACGAAGCTCGCCGTCTGGTTGATGTCCCACGACTTCTCTCATCCGAATTGGCTCCCGTATTGGATCTGGTTCATGCTCACACTCGTATGGCCACAGTTCTGTCCACCGAAGCACACGGGATTGTATCCTGCCTATCTATCGGGATACAAGGGACACCTTTGGATTTCTTGTTCCCCTCGCGAGTATTCTCTTCGCGCAGAGCAACTAGGGGAGGAGCCCGTTCGCGAAATCACTCATTCCCCATATCCACGCCGACTCATCATCTACGACCCTGCATTGGAGTCTTGGAATATTTGCTCTGAGCCAGACATCATTAAGCAACAGAGATATGTTGCCATCTCCTACAGATACGATGATATCGTTCCTGAAGGTGCAGACGAAACGACCGGACTCGGCTTGCAAGAGGCGTTCATTACCAACGTCGAGGCCATCTTGACATCTCTCGGGGAGACTGCGTACTGGGTTGATCTCACCTTGGTAGATAAGACGAGTTCACCCGCAGAGATCAACAAGGATCTGTATCGTATGGCGGATGTCTACCGGAGCGCCCAATTCACGCTCATCATGCTCAATCCTCCTGTCGAGGTCACCGAGGATGAGGCATGGAAGGGATACGGAGAACGTCTCTGGACACTTCCCGAGGCTCTCCTGAGTCGCGAGCTTCGGTACAAGTTTAGAGATCACGAGGTTATACAAATAACCTTACATCAACTCGCCAATCGTGCCTATGCTCAACTGGACGAGGAGTCTTCCATTATCAATTCATACGCAGGAAGAGATCCGCTGGAGCGGCTAGAAAGACTGACTATGCTCAAGTCGGCCCTCTGGAGACGGACGAGCAGGACGTTGGAGCGACTTGGAGAGAGTAGAGAAGCTGAAAGGTTGTTTGAGGCAGAGAGAGTGTATGCGCTGATGGGCTTCTTCCAACATCGCATCCACCCGCACTCGCAAGAAACGGAGCTGCAGGCGCTTGTGAGGCTGTCGATGGCGAATGACAGCGACCGCCTCGTGGAGCGGATGGTATCTCTCCTCCCTTCTCAGATCCCCGGGACAGCCTCTTGGTATGCGGAGAGAGACGAATGGGGGGCAAATCTATGGGACATCGAAGCAGACATCCAGGTGGTTGGAATGACTGAGAACCATGCACTTGTCCTTGGAGGTTGTCGGGCAGCTGCGATCCGGTGGAGAAATTTCCCCTCTGTGGGCTTCGCCACTCGACGGTCATTCACCCGTTTGATCGCTATGCACGCTCCCCATATTCTTTGGGAAGTTGTCATCCTCGCAATCCTGTTCGGGGTGATTGGGCACTCTTTGACTCCAAGTGACTATACGGATGGCTACACAGATGGCAGCACGACTAGCCAATATAATGGCTACACACTAGGGCTTGTATTTACAGTCACGA
>JBBPMV010000708.1:0-12536 GCA_038090495.1 Heimioporus retisporus | reverse complement strand
CCATGCAGGAATCACCACCAGGGGAACCAGTCATGTTGGCATATGTGGAAGCATTATAGTTGGGATATCCCCATTCCTCATTGACATCTAAAGACTCTTTGGTGTTATGTTTGGTCCAGGTAGGAACAAGTGTAGGCTCAAAGAACTAGGATGTAGGGTCAAGAGTTCAAGGTGATGACAAAGGACTTGCCATGTAAGGGTCAAGGGTTCTTCCTGCTAGGATGTATAGCAGGTGGTTTGGTAGTAAGTCTGCCTACCAAAGAGGTAGCAGCAAGTTATGATGAGAGGAATGAAGGGGACAAGGTGAGATTGAGCAGGACTAAGCTAGAGTATAAGGGATGAAGTATCTAAGCTTATATACTGTGCAATGGAAGGTCATAGAAGGTTGTGGAACAACTATGACTAAGTGAAGAAAATTTGAAAAGAAAGAGAAGTAAAGATAATTGAGATAAGGGTGTGCGATGAACACATTGCATGTTCTAGAGCACTCTATCAAAATGGAAGCATTGGGTTAAGCCGATGATGACAAACACAAATGACAAAGAGAAAAGAATAGGGGTGAATCATAACATTTGGCAGGCATACCAGAAAGGTGATGGAGTTTGGTATTGGAATGAGGGAGGCATTGGCAATGATGATGACCAGGGGAAGGGGGAATGGGGTGTGGGGTGTGGGGGACCAGGGGGAGGAGAGACATTGCACTGGAGAGCAAGTGGAAGTGGAGGATGAAGAGGTCCAAGACCTATGGGATCTGTGAGATGAGTGAGAGGAGGAAGATGAGGAGGATGGAACAAGGGGAGCTGTGGTTCAATAATGAAGGAGGGGGCATTGATAGGCAGAGTGGCCTGGAGCATGTCAGTTACAGTGAGGGCATCGATAATAGATACAATTTGGCCTGATATGGATGAGATGGTGGCAATGGAAACAGGTCTTGTTGTAGAGGAGGTGGGTCTCTGATAGAGGGCAATTCCTTTTGCCTTTCCAAGCTACCTCTATTTGTTCCAGAGAGGCTAACTCCTCCAAAGTCAAGGGCTCACTAGAGGCTTCAGGGGACCATTCGTCAGTGTTAGACTTCAAGTTAAGGTGTTCCATGTAGCACTAAATATCCAATGTCAAAGTGTCCATCTCCAATTGGTGCATCATGGATACAACCAGGTCCTGTAGGACAAGGTGGGTTTCAAGAACATGAAAGGAGTGGTGCATGCAGGCAGTGTCATTGGCAATGAGATTGGCATGGGCTCGGAGATGGTGGGGTTCATAGTACATATGAAAGAGGGAATGAAGGGGGGATGAGGGTTCTAAGTGATTTCAAAGGGCAACACAAAGGTTAGGATTATCAAGGAATATGAGCATATGACCCTGTTGAATAGAATGGAAAGGATCACAGCATACCTGGAATGCAAAAGGGGGAATGTTGACAATGGGTTCAGCATCAGCAAAACAGCCCTCCCACTAGCTAGCATTGGCCAGTGCTGGATGGAAATCTACAGCAAGGTACCTAGCTGGCTAGTGCTGTCCAGCAAATGTGAAAGAAATCCTGCCTATAAAACTGTTCTCAAAATTTAACCAATCAATCTTTATATCAATTAAGACCATCTGACATAGTTTTGTAGCCATAGATATCAATATGCTTGTGTGGTAAATCAAAAGTTTCAGCAATGTAAGGGCTGTTTTGCTGGTGAGTAGTGATAGGAGAGGGAGGCCACAGGCTGTCCCAGGTATGGTCCAAGGTTTTGAGATGAGGGAGTTCAGGAGGCAGGTTCCAGCCTGCATCAGCTTCAATGGAGGAGGAGCAACTAAGGGAGACGTTGGGCATTGTGGTGAGATGATAATGGGGAAGAGGATGGAGGGAAGACAGAAGGGTGAAGGTTCTTATAGTCTGAGAGAATTTCTTTGGTATGTTCAAACTCTGATTCAGGAAGCTAAGAGTCTTCTTCAGCCAAGTATTCTTTCCATTGGACCAAGAAGCATCAGTTGTTCAGAGTTCCCTTGTGTCAGATCACTTTTTCCATCTCATACTCTTCTTCTCCATCAATGAGGTCAGGTGGTGGAGAAGAGAAGTTTGGACCATGGATGTCATTTTCATGATAGGGTGATAAGAGGGAAGCATGGAATGTGTTGTGAATTTTTCAGGTACAGGGAAGGCAGAATTTGTTATGATTGACCCCTATTCTTTCCTTTACTCATTGTTGATTATTCTCGTTGGCCCGACCCGATGCTTCTACTTCGATAGAGTGCTCTAGAACATACAACGTGTTCGTCGCACACCCTTATCTTGTTATCTTTACTTCTTTCTTCCTTTCAAATATTCTTCACTTAGTCATAGTTATTCCACAACCTTCTATGACCTTCCACTGCGCAGTATGTAAGCTCTAGTACTTCGTCCCTTGTACCTCAGCTTAGTTCTGCTCAATTTTACCTCATTCCCCTTCGTCCCCTCATCGTAACTCACTGCTACCTCTTCGGTAGGCAGACCTACACTCGAACCACCTGCTATACATCCTAGCAGGCAGAACCCTTGACCCTATAGGGCAAGTACTTCGTTATCACCTAGAATCTTTGACCCTATGTTCTAGTTCTTTGAGGCTACACTCGTTCCTACCCGGACCAAGTGTAACAAAAGAACTAAGCTCTACGTTTTAGGACTATCATTGTTATAGATCCTTCACCATTCCTCCTAAGCACGCCTCAGCTTTAGAACGAGCCCTATTGCATTTGCATAGGGTCACCACCACAGAACTCCCCTCTGATACTTTGTCTTCGTTGTCCTCCCCCTCTGAAACATCCCAAGACCCAGACACCACTCTCCCTACTGTTGCCGAGCAGCAGGAAGACATTGACCTCGCCCACCAACTCTCCTCGGCGCTCCAAATCCCCAGAATTCCCACACCACCCTCCCCCACCCCAACCGCCTCTCACCCCCCTCTATTTCCCTTCCAAGCGCCTCACCCTGCCCCTACCCCTCCCCCCCTCATCCACACTTTCGCCTCTACCCAACCCCTCCCACCTTTCGCACCTCCCCCCACAATGTCTACCCTCTCAAAACCAGTCAAACTCCACATCGGCTCCCCTGACGTCTTCGATGGCGATTACACCAAAGCCACCATCTGGTTGGATTCTGTCCAAACTTACCTCCTTGTCAATGACGAGGTCTACAACACCGAGGCGAAGAAAATCGCCTTTGCCCTCTCTTACATGAAGTCCAGAGCTGCCCTCACTTGGGCTTCCTCCTTTTGCAAAGCTGCCCTCACCCTTGACAACAATGGGAAGCCAGTTGGCTTTGGGAAATTTTCGGACTTCCTCTCCTCCTTTAAAACCACCTTCAAACACCACGACACCAGGGCTCTAGCCATCACCTGGCTCTCCACCCAACGAATGTCTGGCAATGCCGGAATTCCTGAACTCACTTCGTTTATCTCAGAATTCCACAACAAAGTCCAGATCAGCGAGATCGTGGACGAAAACGTCCTCATTGGGTACTTCTCTACAGCCCTCCCAGTCCGTCTCATGCGCCGCATCATGTCTATGGACACCATCCCCACCAAAATCGATGAATAGTATTCTAAGGCCATTCACTTCCTCACCCAGTGGGGGAAGGCCGAAGATATTGCCAAGAGGAATAAGTCAGGTCCCTCTACTAACCACTTGTTCACCACCCCCCGCCCTTCGAAAGACCCCAACACCATGGATGTCGATGCCATCAAACTTGGCAAACTCACCCCTGAAGAACATTGCCGATGCATTGCTGAAGGACGTTGTTTCCATTGCAGAAAGCCTGGTCACCTCTCCAATGAATGCCCTGGCTCCAACAACCCTAGGCTGAAGAAGACTTCGGAGAAAAAGGTTAGGAAGGTTGAAGAAGTTCCCCAGCTGAGAGAAGTTGAGGATGATGACGATG
This sequence comes from Heimioporus retisporus, assembly GCA_038090495.1. NCBI lineage: Eukaryota > Fungi > Basidiomycota > Agaricomycetes > Boletales > Boletaceae > Heimioporus > Heimioporus retisporus. Next base: position 8,638 of record JBBPMV010000708.1, on the reverse strand, counting down.
AAGAAACCGTGGCTTGGATTTCCTTCGCCATTCCAGGTGAGGATTTTTAGATGGAGGGCGTACCCCAATGCAATGACCCTCCTTTTCTTGTGCGTCTGTACTTGTATCGTCAATAACCAAACAGTCTATGCAAATCCCTGTTCACATCGTCGAACCCTCGCACCTGAAAGCCGTTGGTACTCGTGCTCTGATTGATTCAGGAGCACAAATCTCTTGCATCAACTGGGACTTTGTCCAAAAACACAAACTCTTGAAAACCAAACTTGCCACCCCCATCACTGTTAACAACGTCGACCAATCTGCCAATAAGAATGGTCGAATTTGCTTCACCACCTCCCTCTTTGTCCGCATTGGATCGGTAGCCCACCAGGTCATCTTCTATGTCCTCAATTGCGGAAAAGAAAATGTCATCCTTGGACTCCCTTGGCTAAAAGAGGTCAACCCCACCATCGACTGGACCTCTCGCGAGTTATCTATTCCTCTGGAGTCCAATCAATCCGATCACCTCTATCAGAAACACACTCGACCCCCTCCCCCAACACCTACCACCCCCACTCCTCAACCCCATCACCATGTCAATGTCGATACCGTCTGGGATGGTCAACTCTTTGATTACATGCAGAAGGAGACCCAACAGCAACACCTCCTTTGCAACCATGATGTCAGAGTCATCCAATGAATCATCCGTTGCAGCTCTCACTTTATTCCAAATGCCACCATTGCCAAACTCACCACTGCTACCTGTTATGATTCGCCCCTATTCTTTTCTCTTTGTCATTCTTACTTGTCATCATCAGCTTAACCCAATGCTCTTACTTCGATAGAGTGCTCTAGAACATACAACGTGTTCGTCGCACATCCTTATCCTGTTATCTTTGCTTCTTTCTTCCTTTCGAATATTCATTGCTTAGTCATAGTTGTTCCATGACCTTCTATGACCTTCCATTGCGCAGTATATAAACCTAGGTACCTCATCTTTGTACCTTAGCTTAGTTCTGCTTAATCTTACCTTGCTCCCCTTTGTCCCCTCATCGTAACTCACTGCTACCTCTTCGGTAGGCAGACTCACACTCAGACCACCTGCTACACGTCCTAGCAGGGAGAACCCTTGGCCCTATAGGGCAAGTACTCCATTGATACCTTGAACCCTTGACCCTCTACTCTAGTTCTTTGAGCCTACGCTCGTTCCTACCCGGACCAAGTGTAACACTACCGAGCTCGCCATGGCAGCTGAGAAGGCGAAACCCAAGCCTGTTCTTCCGCAAGAATACACTGACTTTGCTTCTGTCTTCTCGAAAGAAGCAACTGATCATGTACCCCCCAGCCGACCTTATGACCACAAAATTAACCTCAACAAATCCTTCACCCCGAAAGTCGGCAAACTCTATCCTCTCTCCCCTGACAAAAAGGCAGCTACAGAAGCCTTTCTCGATGAAAACCTAGCAGCTGGAAAGATCCGTCCATCGAACTCTCCCCAAGCTGCTCCTTTCTTCTTCATCAAAAAGAAAGATGGAGGTCTCTGCCCCTGCCAAGACTACCGATACGTCAATGAACACACTGTTCAAGACACCTACCCCCTCCCCCTCATCTCCAACCTCATCAATAAACTCAAGGGGGCTAAAGTCTTCACCAAGTTCGACGTCCGATGGGGTTACAACAATGTTCGTATCAAGGATGGACACCAGTGGAAAGCCGCTTTCATTACCCACAAAGGCCTCTTTGAACCCACCGTCATGTTCTTCAGACTTTGCAACTCCCCAGCAACATTTCAACGGTTCATGAACAACTCCTTCAGAGACATGATCGCCGAAGGGTGGCTCGTCATCTACATGGACAACCTCCTTATCTTCTCCCCAGATGCCGAGACCCATGAAGAACGGACCAAATGCGTTCTACAACATATGCAAGAACTTGATCTTCACCTCAAGCTCGAGAAGTGCAAATTCGCAGCCTCAGAAGTTGAATTCCTGGGTATGATTGTTCGCCCAGATGAACTTGCCATGGACCCGGTCAAACTCAATGGTATTCGAGAATGGCCAACACCCTCCAAGGTCAAGGATGTTCACTCCTTCCTCAGCTTCGCCAACTTCTACCGACGATTCATCCCTGACTACTCCAACGTCGCCCACCCCCTCCTTGACCTCACCAAGAAGAACCAACCCTGGAACTGGTCCCCTTCTTGCCAAGACTCCTTCGATGAGCTGAAGAAGCTCTTCCTCTCCCAGCCAATACTCCACCTCCCCGACCCCGCCCGACCCTTTGCCATCACCACCGATGCCTCCAAGTACGCCTCTGGAGGTGTACTCCTACAAACTGATGCCAATGGCAACTGGCACCCCTGCTCCTACCTGTCACAGTCCTTCTCCCCCACGGAATGCAACTATGACATCTACGATCATGAACTCCTCGCCATCATTTGAGGTCTCAAAGCCTGGCGACACTACCTCCAGGGGTCCCCTTTCCAGGTTCAGGTCTTCACAGACCACAAAAATTTGACATATTTCCGCCAACCCCAGAAACTTAATCGTTGACAGGCTCAATGGTTACTAGACATCTCAGACTTTGACCTTCGTCTCACCCATGTCCCTGGAACCTCCCTCGCCGCCCCCGATGCTCTCTCTCGCCGCCCAGATCTCCTCCCCACCACAGATGACGATAACGACAATGTCACCCTCTTACCCGACTCCCTCTTTGTCAACATCATCGACGTCGCCCTTCAGGAAAAGCTAGCCTCCTCCTCCGCCTCTGACCCTCTTGTGCTTGATGCTCTCCGCACTACCACTGGTGATGTCCCAGCCCGCTTCCACTCACGACTCTCTGATTGGCAGTACGATGCAGGCGTCCTGACCTACCAAGGCCGTGCCTATATTCCCCCCGACCTTCGAAAATCCGTCGTTGAACGACATCATGATCACTTTGCTGCAGGACACCCTGGCTATCTCAAAACCCGCCAACTTGTTGCCTCTGAATTCTGGTGGCCTGGCCTTGCCCAGTTCGTCCAAAAATACGTCGAAGGATGTGCCTCCTGCCAGTCAGCCAAAGCAAACACCCATCCTACAACCCCTCCTCTCTGCCCCATTTCCTCTTCCTGCTCTCGCCCCTTCCAACAGGTTTCCTGCGACTTGATCACGGATCTCCCCCTCTCTGATGGCTTTGACAGTCTTTTGGTCGTGGTAGACCATGGGCTTACTAAGGGGGTGATTCTCTGTCCGACAAAGAAATCTGTCTCCACTGAAGGAATTGCCTCCCTCTTTTTTCACAAGGTTTACACTCGGTTTGGCCTATACAACAAAATCATCTCGGATCGTGGTCCTCAGTTTGCATCTGCCTTTGCCAAAGAACTCAGATGACTCCTTGGATATGACCTCTCCCTCTCCACCGCCTATCACCCTCAATCCGATGGAGAAACAGAGCGTGTCAATCAAGAAGTTGAGACCTATCTCCGCATCTTCTGCGGCAACTCCCCTTCCACATGGTCCCAGATGATATCTCACACCGAATTTGCCCACAACCACCGCCCTCACTCCATCACTGGCAAATCCCCCTTCTTCCTCACCTACGGCTTTGAACCTCGCCCCCTCCCCACTGTCATTATCGAATCTAACCTCCCAGTAGTCGAGGAATGACTGAAAGCCCTCTCTGCCGCTCGAGACGAAGCCCTGGCAGCCCACGAACTTGCTAGACAAGTCATGAAAGCTCACTCCCATGGCAAATTTACACCCTTCCACAAAGGTGACAAGGTTTGGCTAGAAGCCCGCAACCTGAAACACCTTATCTCCCATCTGAAGTTCACTCCCAAGCGAGAGGGACCCTTTACCATTGTACAGGTACTATCTCCGCTCATTTACAAACTCCGCCTTCCCTGTACCTGGAAGATTCACAACACATTCCACGCTTCTCTCTTATCACCCTATCGCGAAAATGATGTACATGGCCCGAACTTCCCTTCTCCACCACCTGACCTCATTGATGGAGAAGAAGAGTACGAAATGGAAAAGGTGATCCGACATAAGGGAACCCCAAACAACCGACGCTTCTTGATCCGATGGAAAGGATACTCGGCCAAAGAAGACTCTTGGCTTCCAGAATTGGAGTTCAAACATGCCAAGGAAATTCTAGCAGATTATAAGAAACTTCACCCCCTCGTCTTCCCTCCATCTTCTCACCTCCTACCATCTCGTCAAAATGCCCAATGTCTCCCCTAGTCGCTCCTCCTCCACTGAAGCAGACGCTGGCTGGAACCCACCTCCTGAACTCCCTTGTCTCGAAACCCTGGACCATGCTTGGGATGGCCCATGGCCTCCCTCTCCTATCACCACTGAACCTGTCGTTAACCCCCCTCGTTTTGCCTCCCGTCTTTGCTGCGACCCTTTCTCTTCCATTCAACAGGGACGTATGCTTTCATTTCTTGACAACTCTAACCTCCGTATTGCCCTTCAAAACCATTTGGACCCTTCCTCCCCTCTCTATTCCCTCTTTCGCATATCCATCAAACTTTCACATCTTTGTTCTCATGCCGACCTCATCGCCGATGACAACACCTGCATGCACCATGCCTTCTGCATCACCGAGACCCATTATACCATTTGTGAGCTCGTGATATCCGCCATGCACCAACTAGAGATGGATGACCTGACCACGGACATTCAGCGCTATGTGGAACATCTTAACACGAGATCTAACACTGACAAGCAATCCCCTGAGGCCTCTAGTGCCCCCCTGACCCTCGAGGAACTTGCTTCCATTGAGTGGACAGAAGTAGCATGGGAAGGCAAAAGAAACCGCCCTCTACCAGAGACCCACCCCCTCTACAACAGTGCATGTTTTCATTGCCACCACCTCTCTCACATTTGGGCTAACTGTGTATATTACCAATGTCATCACTGCAACCGACACGCCCCAGGCCATTCGGCATACCAATGCCCTCTCCTCCATCGCCAGTCTCCTGCTCCCCTTGTTCCCTCATCTTCTTCCTCCTCTTCCCGGTCTTCTCGCCATTCCCATAGATCTCGTGGCTCCTCATCCTCTACTTCCACTCGCCCCCTTGCGCAACGTCTCTCGTCCCCTCCAGTTCCCCATACTCCTCTCCCTATTCCCCTGCCCTCTGGCCGCTGTCATCGACAACGTCTCCCTCATTCTAACGCGGAACTCTGCTGTCTTTCTGGCATGCCAGCTGATGGATCTCTTGACATTGATGAGGAATGGGGATACCCCAACTACGATGCCTCCACTATCACCAACATGACAGGTTCCCCAGGTGGTGATCGTTGTATGGACCTCTAATTCTTCTCCCTTTTTGTTTCTCATTGCGATTTCGAATGTACTCCGGGGGTAATGTTATGATTGACCCCTATTCTTTCCTTTACTCATTGTTGATTATCCTCGTCGGCCTGACCCGATGCTTCTACTTCGATAGAGTGCTCTAGAACATACAATGTGTTTGTCACACACCCTTATCTTGTTATCTTTACTTCTTTCTTCCTTTCAAATATTCTTCGCTTAGTCATAGTTATTCCACAACCTTCTATGACCTTCCACTGCGCAGTATATAAGCTCTAGTACTTCGTCCCTTGTACCTCAGCTTAGTTCTGCTCAATTTTACCTCGTTCCCCTTCGTCCCCTCATCATAACTCGCTGCTACCTCTTCAGTAGGCAGACCTACACTCGAACCACCTGCTATACATCCTAGCAGGCAGAACCCTTGACCCTATAGGGCAAGTACTTCGTTATCACCTAGAATCTTTGACCCTACGTTCTAGTTCTTTGAGCCTACGCTCGTTCCTATCCAGACCAAGCATAACAGAATTTGTAAACAAGTGGAGATAGCACCTGGACAATGGTAAAGAATCCTTCTTGCTTGGGAGCAAACTTTGGATGGGAGATAAGGTGTTTCAGGTTGCAGGCTTCTAGCCAAACCTTGTCACTTTTTCAGAAAGGGGTAAACTTGCTGTGGGAGCAAGCTTTCATGACTTGTCTAGCAAGTTCATGGACTACCAGAGCTTCATTTCAAGCAGTGGAGAGGGTTTTCAGTCATTTTTCGACTGCAGGGAGGTTTGATTCAGCAATGACAGTGGGGAGAGGATGAGGTTTAAAGCCATAGGTGAGGAAGAAGGGGGATTTGCCAGTGATGGAGTGAGGGCAGTGGTTGTGGGCAAATTCAGCATGGGAGATCATTTGGGACCATGTGGAGGGAGAGTTGCCACAGAATATGCAGAAATAAGTCTTGACTTCTTGATTGACATGTTCTGTTTCTCTGATGGATTGAGGATGATAGGCAGTGGAGAGGGAGAGGTCATATCCAAGGAGTTGTCTGAGTTCTTTAGCAAAAGCAGAGACAAACTGAGCACCATGATCTGAAATGATTTTGTTGTAGAGGCCAAACCAAGTATAAACCTTATGGGAAAAGAGGGAGGCAATCCCTTTGGCAGAGACAGACTTCTTTGTAGGGCAGAGAATCTCCCCCTTAGTAAGCCCATGGTCTACCATGACCAAAAGACTGTCAAAGCCATCAGAAAGGGGAAGATCTGTGATCAAGTTGCAAGAAACCTGTTGGAAAGGGCAGGAGCAAGAGGAGGTGATGGGGAACAAAGGAGGGATGGTGGGGTGGGTGTTGGTTTTGGCCAATTGGCAGGAGGTGCATCTCTTGACATATTTTCAGACAAATTGAGCAAGACCAGGCTACCAGAATTCTGAGGCAACAAGTTGGCGAGTTTTCAAATAACCAGGGTGGCCAGCAGCAAAATGGTTGTGATGTTGTTTGATGACAGACCTTTGAAGACCTGGGGGAACATAGACATGGCCTTGGTAGGTGAGGATGCCATATTATATTGCCAGTCAGAGAGATGAGAGCAAAAGCAAGCTAGGATATCACCCATGGTGGTGTAGAGTGCATCAAGCACAAGGGGGTCAGAGGCAGTGGAGGAGGCTAACTTCTCCTGTAGGGTGATATCAATTACATTGACAAAAAGAGAGTCAAGGAGGAGGGTGACATTGTTGTTATCATTGTTGGTGGTGGGAAGGAGGTCAGGGCAATGAGAAAGGATGTCCAGTGCTGCCAAGGAAGTTCCAGGGACATGAGTGAGGTGGAGGTCAAAGTCAGAGATGTCAAGTAACCAACAAGCTTGTCATCAGTTGAGTTTCTGGGGCTGTCAGAAGTATGTCAGGTTCTTGTGATCAGTGAAGACCTGAACTTGAAAGGGGGATCCATGGAGATAATGTCACCAGGCTTTGAGACCACAAATAATGGCGAGGAGTTCCCTGTCATAGATGTTGCATTTTTATTTGATAGGGTAGAAGGATTGTGACAAGTAGGAACATGGATGCCAGTCTTTATTGGCATCAGTTTGGAGTAATACACCATCAGAGGCATACTTAGGGGTGTTGGTGGCAATGGCAAAAGGATGGGTGGGATCAGGGAGGTGAAGGATTGGCTGAGAAAGGAAGAGCTTCTTCAGCTTATGGAAGGAATCCTGGCAAGAGGGGGATCAGTTTCACAGCTGGTTCTTTTTTGTAAAATCAAGGAGAGGGCAGGTGACATTGGAGTAGTTGGGGATGAAACATCAATAAAAGTTGACAAAGCCAAGGAAGGAGCAGACATCCTTGACTTTGGAAGGGATGGGCCATTGTTGAATGCCATCAAGTTTGACCAGGTCCATGGCAAGCTCATCTGGGCAAACAATCATGCCCAAATACTTGACTTCTGAGGCAGTGAATTTGCATTTCTTGAGTTTCAGATGAAGGTTGAGTTCTTGCATTTGCTGGAGGACTCATTTCATGTATTCCTTGTGGGTCTTGGCATCAGGGGAGAAGATAAGGAGGTCATCCATATAAATGACAAGCCATCCCTTAACAATCATATCTCTGAAGGAGTTGTTCATGAAATGTTGGAACACAGCTGGGGAATCACAGAGTCCAAAGAACATAACTGTGGGTTCGAAGAGACCTTTGTGGGTGATGAAGGCCACTTTCCATTGATGTCCATCCTTAATACAAACATTGTTGTACATACCCCCATTGAATGTTGAATTTAGTAAAGACCTTGGCTTCTTTGAGTTTGTCAACAAGGTTGGAAATAAGGGGGAGGGGGTAGGCATCATGGATGGTGTGTTCATTGACGTATCTGTAATCCTGGCATGGATGGAGGCCTCCATCTTTCTTTTTGACAAAGAAGAAGGGAGCAGCTTGGGAGGAGTTTGAGGGGCAGATTTTGCCAGCTTTGAGGTTTTCATTGAGGAAAGCTTCTGTTGCTGCCTTCTGGTCAGGAGAGAGGGGGTAGAGTTTACCAATTTTTGGGGTAAAGGTTTCATCAAGATTGATCTTGTGGTTGTAGGGTCAGCTGGAGGGAACATGGTCAGTTGCTTCTTTTAAGAAGATGAAAGTGAAGTTGGCATGTTCTGACAGGAAGACTGGCTTAGGTTTTGCCTTCTTGGCAGCCATAGCAAGCTCTGTAGTGGTGTTGAGTTTAGCAATAGTGGCATTTGGGATAAAGTGGGAGCCACATTGAATGATTTACTGAATAACTCAGATGTTGTGGTTGCAGAGGAGGTGTTGTTGCTGAGTCTCCTTCTGCATGTAGTTGAAGAGTTGCCTGTCCCAGATAGTGTCAATGCTAACATGTTGAGGGGGTTGAGGGTTAGAG
>JBBPMV010000707.1:0-12538 GCA_038090495.1 Heimioporus retisporus | reverse complement strand
TTTATGATATATACCGTCGCCGGGATTGCCGGACGAGGTCACTTTACTACCATCCTCAACAATCTCTTGTCCATTCTGGGTTATTGGATGGGGTTCTTTGTCGTGGTCGTTGCGGAGGAGCACTTCACATTCCGCCGTAAAGGGGGACGATTGGGAGGATATAACCTCCAGGACTGGGATAACCCATCCAAGTATGTGCCCCTTCGTCCAACCAGTGGATCGTGTTGACGGTGACAATCCCAACCCGTCCTATGTGCGTGTATCTTTACTTGCAGACTTCCGATCGGTATCGCAGGCATATTGGCAGCTTGTTTCGGAATCGCCGGTGCAGTAGTCGGGATGTCCCAAGTGTGGTACACCGGACCGATCGGGAAGATGGCCGGTGCGACGTACGGAAGCGACCTTGGATTTGAGGTATGGGCAACGGCTCCTAGTCGAATTATGAACTAGAAGAAGTGATGTGTCGTACCTGATTTCTTTCCCATAGCTCGCTGCTGGCTTTGCAGCGATCACCTTCCCACCCCTACGATGGGTGGAGATATGCTTGACCGGGAGGTGAACAGAGTTGGTTGTAGGGGGTCGCAGAGTCAATGTGATACCCTTTAAATATCTCGCTGTCACTTGAAAGCTTACTGTTTGTCATCCTGCCGGGATGGTCTCCTCCCTGCAAAAAAAAAAGAGCATGTAGCGTGCATTTATATGCATCTTTGAGTTTATCGATGCTCAATTTCGCGAGAAATCCATCGTCTTCCCTGTCTTGGGCGGATTGGGCAAGGCAAAGGTCTTGTAGTCGTGTGCATCCTACTTTTGATGGACAACAAGATGAGAAAGCAACAATGTCTCGGACGAGAATGCCTACCATGCATTGTTGCATTCTCTGAGATAACTTGCTTCAAGATCTCCGTTTACAATGGCCTCGAAGACCACATCAGCAAAAGTGCCCAAATCTTGCAAGGCCATATAAAGCTCTACAAGCGACGCTGTCATCTTGTAAGGTCATATAAGGCTTCACAAGTGACGCCGTCATCTTGCAAGTCTTTCCGAGGCCCTACAGGATGCAGTCTGCATCCTGTAAGATCTTGGAAGGCATGACAAGGCATCCGTATGGGGCTTGAAGCATGCGTGTGCCTCCAGCGATACATGATCCCATCCGAGGACGGAAAAATAAATCACTCAGGAGGAATCGAACCCGTGCACAAGCGCACGAGCCCGATGACCACGCTCAGCCGCTAGGCCATACGCGTTACAGATAGGTGGCATCTCTGACAAGGTAAGTACAGTATCTCGGCGTCCTCTGCCGACGTTTGCTGAAATCAGGCCTCGCTTCTGTCAACTCTACTACGCCTCTCATCGTCCTCCTCCTCCGTCGTCGTCGTAGGCCATGGCGAGCTCTTCCCCTTGCATCAGGCCTTTCGTTGTCGTCGTCACCGGCATCACCAGCATCGTCATCGCCGTCCACCGTTATCATCGTCGCCTCTGCTGCCGCATTGTGGCAAACTCACTCGTCCCCCCCATCCTCGTCGGCCACGGTGAGCTCTCCCCTTCGCACCAGGCCAGTCGTCGTCGTCATCACCGGCATCGTCATCGCCGTCCACCGTTATCATCGTCACCTCTGCTGCCGCGTTGCGGCAAACTCACTCGTTCCCCACATCCTCGTCGGCCACAGTGAGCTCTCCCCTTCGCATCAGGCCAGTCGTCGTCGTCGTCACCGGCATCATCATCGCCGTCCACCGTTGTCTCCATCCCTTCTGCCGCTACGTCATGCCAAACCCACCCATTCTTCCTCGTAGGCTACATGCAACACACATGTCGTCTTGTTGCCACCGTCTTTGTCGGCCACGGTGCGTTCATTCACTAGTGACGAGCCTGTCGCCGCCATTGTCATGTCATTAGTGGTGGCGAGCTAACCTGTTCTTCCCCTCTGCCAGTCGCGCAACAATACCTCTATTGGGAGAGCGATGTTGACGGCCTTCGAGAGCAGACTGCGAAGCGACGTGGTGTCCATATGCACGGATGTACTTGCTCTCGGCTTGCAGTTTGCGCACCCGCGCGTTTGCATGGTCCAGGTTGCCCTCCCGCCTTTGATGCACCTCATGGGTCCGTCCCTGATCGGCGCGTCGTCAATACCAACGACACACATGCAGCCTCCGCCTCTGCTGGTCTTTATAAACGGGCACGTCCATGCCCATGCCAACGGGTGGTACTGTGACCAAGAGCGGCAGTACGAGGTCAGTCACCGCTTCTGCTTTTCGTTGACGGTCGTGGGAGACAAGGTGTCGTGTGGTGCTTGCTCGATGATGGATGTTCCTTTCGTTTCCTAACAGTCGCTGCCCGAAGGCCTGATCGCTTTGCATAGTTGATTGGGTATCCTTGACCTGCGTCGTACACGACAAGCCAAGCGGTCGTGACTGAATTCCCCAAGTACCTCGCAGTGTCTGGTTGCCCTGCCCACCCAAGAACCCTTTCTATACCGGATGTATGCCTTCACATCTCTGTTCAGATAATGTACAGTATCTTTGCAGTATTAAAAAAAACATGCTGCAACGCTTGTTCAGTTACGGTCATAGTACAGGTCAAAGGTCAGCATAAAACTCGTCCTCATCGCCATTACCCCCAGTATTCTCACCATCCTCAGCCCCTAGTCCATCCTCGGGTACTACTGTTTGTTCGTCTGCATCATCCACTTGCTCGGTGACCTGGTCCAACCCCGAATATCCAAATTCGTCCATTTCGTCAGCAAGTTCATCGCTTATGTATCCCGCTGATGAAGTATCTGATTTGTCTTCGTCAGCAAAGTCCCTGGCATCAAGCATTTCATCATCTCCTCCACACTCTTCCGAGCCTGAATCCTTGCTTTCAGTGTCACTGCTTCCACTGTCCTCATCCTCATCCTCGTCGGTTTCCATCCGGGCTTGGCCTTTCTCACTCTCCATTATAAATGACACCTTATCAAGATCGTCGCGGTCTTCCAGTAAGCATCTGGTTTCGTTTCGTGTTGTTTTGTGGCCAACCCCACCACCTCGAAAGCGCATAAACATGTCCCGGTCAACAAATCTATACACACATTAATATGGATGTGGGATGGTAAGTTGTAGACCACATACACATTAACATAATACCAATTCCAATCTTTGTCTTCATCAGATGGCCATCGAGCAATTGATTTAGGCAGCAGGGCATCAGTTCGGCCATACGTGAATGCTGGAATCAGATGCACCCCACGAATGACTAAGTCGGGGTCCAGGAACCCAAAGGCACCAGGTTTGTTGCCATCGAGGAATCCAATCTTGTACAGACGTTTTACTGCCCAACCCACCGGTTCATCAATATCCCGGCCAAACCACCTCACCCATAAAATGTCCATCCGCTGCACTTGTTGGCCATGTCGCACATTGACATGAAACACCCCAATGATACGAGCATACCAGTATGGGTGTGGGTGGACATCTTCATCTTCTCGTGCCAGCACCATCACATCTGAATTTGTCCGTGGGTTCAATGAATCTTGACATCGCCGCAGGTCATAGCTTGTGTAGTTGACACGTAGCACTTTGTGCCTGTATATCCGGTTCTGTACAAAGGAAACTGAGTTCTGCTCTCGCAATGAAAATGAAGTTTCATCTCCATCGTATTCCTGGCCGGACAGTTGTGCTAGAATGTGTGACTTCAGACGTGGAAGAAAATTCTAGCATCCCAAGTGAGACCCAGTTCTGAATATCATTTTGAGCCACTACCTTAACAGCAAGATCATCCCGATTTTTGTGTAACCAAGCAGATATATCCCAGAAGTGCTTTTGAGAATTCGACATCTGGTAGTGATCCTCAGGGGTGGAATATGGAAGCGGCTCATGATCAACAAAATGCAGGAATGGCTGGTTTTCACTATCGTTGATCTCATGTGTGGTACGGTGGTCATCTTGTGGGTTTGTGTCTGGACCTGACCACCTTTCTATTTCCTTCAACCGATGGAGTAGTCGCTCTCGACGTTGCTGCATTGCAATGCCATGGGTAAACTTTATTTTATTTGTTCTGGCATAAAACCGCTTCACTCGTCGATGTTCCAGCTCACCCTAATGTGTAATTAGTTTGAATAAAGGCCATCAACAAAAATTGGAAACATGCAATCTGTGTTGAGTAATTGTCTGTTGTCCCATATTGCCAGATTGACTCCACATAATCTCCTAGTGAATGTAGTTTATAGGTAGACATGTTGAAAAACCTTTGTTTGCCAGAAGTTGTGGCAGACACATTTTCTCTCTGCTTTCCCTTTTGCATGGTGGCCTTGGCTCGAGCACCCTGCCTACGAGCACGTGCAGCCTGTTCATGGGGCAGGTCATATGTGTGGAATTTGCTACACACATTACGTTCAAACTTGCGGAAAAGCTGACCAAGCCGAGTAGTTGAATTATCAAAATGAAAAAGTGTCGTCTCTGTATGCATCCGAAGCTTTCCAAATGCATGCCATGTGGCAAGCTCAAATAGGAGATCAAGGATGATTGTGTTGAATGGTTCTGGCAATAAGCACTCAAAGGCAGGGATTGCACACTAATGTAGTCAATGGATAACAAAGTATTAACATTGATATGTATGTATAAAAGGATGGAAACATACCTGAAGAAGATCCTCAAAGTCACGGGCAGCTAGCTTTGCAAGTCCAGATACATTATTGCTGAATTTTTGGATTGTATCACATCCAAAAGTTGGTATTTGACGATAACTTTTTAATTTTAATATTCAAACATATGCAGATTTTGATATCCACTCACCGTTCATTCAATTCCTGAATTGTATCCCCACCATAGGCATACAAAATCCATAATAGATGTGTCAGCAGGGCCTTCCAGACACCCAGTTCAAACTCATGCATAAAATCTGGGACTAGCATTGAGTAGAAGTTGAAGCCAAACTTGGAGAGTTTCTCTGAGAAAGCATTCTAGTTGTGTAATCAAGTCATTACAGTAAACATGTTAGACACAGTAGCTGGACTTACCCTTGTAGGAACTAGTGATTGTGGTCCCAGAACTAACTCAACTGCCTTGCTTACCACAGACCGACCCAGATCAAAAATCAATCTGCGTGCTTTTTCAATCCAACCTTGACGCCTTGAGTCATCTACACGAATATCTTGTTGTCTCTGCCTGCGGTCTTTTTTGGTTCCAAGGCAGCTAATATCAAGTTTACCAACAAGACACCGAGGACATGGACAACGGCCAAGAAATTTCATACAAGCAAGAAGGATCCTGTGATGTATTAGATTTAAAAACTATTATATGGTCAACAACTCAACAAAACTTACTTTTCAGGATAGTCAGCTGCATAGGTGAAAATTCGGGGAAATACTCGCCGAAATATGCCATCTGGGAACTCAAGAACAATACCATGTTCATAGGCATGTAGAAAATCAGCATCAAGAAGAAAGCACCAGATTGCTTGCATGATTTCTCGTTTGCAGTGTGTGAGTACTGTTGCAGTTGCACTACACCCAAAAGCCTTTCTATACACATCCTGAATCAAATCTGACAACTGCAGAACTATGTTAGTTTATATACATACCATGACATTGATAAATGGTTACCTTTGGAATGTATGCCAGGTGATGTGCTGCAAATGAGGATGGTTTTGCACGAATATATTTTGACTGATTCCCAATGAACATGTATATAGGCCATAGTGCAGCATTGCCAAAATTTGCAAGGTGAGTGGAGTCAGACCATAGCATTATTGCAGCTATGACTGTTTCCAAGTTACATCCAGCTTGAGTTGCATGTGACTGAACCCTTGCATGCTCTTCAAGCATGACATTGGAAGTATAGATTTCAGATATGACACGTTCTGGAGGTTGATCTTTATCTGGTTGCCAGAACAGCTTGAAGGGGGCAGCATGGAAAGTGTTGGCTGCTACTTCCTGATATGCAGCTTTGAGAACCTCTGAGAATTTCCGATAATAGAGGCCATGAACAGTAAACTTTGGTGCAACTGACTCTGCCATCTTGATTGTCTCACATGGGAGACTGATCTCAACTGTGGCCTCCTGCCATCCATCTGCAGCAGAAAAGACTGGGGTTGATTTGTTTTGTGATTCATCAAGACGCTTTACTTCCTGTGAAGCTCTAAATGCTCGAAGATGTTCTTGATCAAAGTCCTCAGCAAGAATGACATCCTGAACAAGCCTGTCCAGATCAAGAAGAGATTTTGATTGAGATGAGTTGTGAAACCAGCTCATGAGACGATAGGTTGTTGCATTAAGAAATGGGGAGAAATAGTCTTGATAAACACGAGAGATTGAAGAGCTGATACCATGATACAATGATCTGCTTGGTTCAGCTGCACCAGTATTGATTTGGCCAAATGTGGATGCATCACAGAATTGATCAAAGTAGGTGTTATTCTCAGGGTCATAGGATGGGAAAGATAGGTGGTATTCACGAAAGAGATCATATGTGTCATGATCTGTGCCAATCCACAAAGTGTCTGAATCAGATGAATTTGATTCAGAGCATAGACCAGAAGAACTTGAGGACTGCTCAGCTTGGATTTCAGACATGGGATTGCTGGATGGAGAGCTTGAATGATCATGCCCAACAGGCATCATTGGCTGTGGCATCAGATCCTGATAGCGCCTTGGAAGGCAGATGGGTCGATTAGGGCGGCCCAAGGCTCGAAGATCTAGTTGCTCGACCTCCATATCATCAAGATCATCATTCTAGTCATGTAAAGTTAGTTTATATAGCATGGTTTGATACAAAATAATACATACCTCATTAGCATGACCATAAGGCTCAAATAGAGACCCCTGGGAGGATGCTCCACCACTCTGAGGTTCACCGGCAGCATCAAGCTGCTGGCCATGGTCCAATTCCGACGAGGGATTGCTGTTATCATCTGGCGCTTGATTATATTGCCACTGCTGTTCTAGTGCATCCTTGATAGCAGAATCATGAGCAGAGCACTGCCCACGAGAGAGGTGAAGTGAAAGGCCTCGTCGAGTCTGAAAGTTGCAGTTGCAGTTTGGGCACTGAATCATGTCGCTGTGTTGATACGTATCTGAGTCTGTAAAGCCCCAAGCCACACGCTAGCTGTACATTGCACAGCAAATAATTATGTAATCCACCCGTAACACTACCGGTTAGCTTGATATGCACTAAAACCTCAGGGTTGACGGCGCGAGGCGCGCAGGGCATGACAATCTGCGAGCACTGCAGCTGAGCTGACTTACTGGTAACTTTCCCTCATAAGGCATCATGGGGGATGGTGGGTAAAGACTGGTAACTGAGCCTGGCACCTGCTAGCCGTACGTTGCACAGCATATAATTATGTAATCCACCTTCCTTACTTGGGAACGACACACTCAATCATCGTTGTCCTTTTACCACAATGTCGTTACAAAGGTACGATAATCATCGTCATTCCGATAGCTGCTAGACATGCTCACTTTCATCACTATTAGGAGTGATGATGATGACCTCAGCCCTTTGGACATCTATCACACTGCCGGAAAAAAGGCCGCAGCCCTATTAGATCCATTTGGAATTCCTGCACAGGCTTTTCTCATCGGGCTTCAGCACCGGGGATCGAGCAAACACAGCTCGAACACGTGCATTTTTACCATTAGTCTCAGAATGCTCATCATAGCTAACTCCTTTCACAAGTTCGGTTGAGATAAAGCGACATCTCCATTTCTACAATGGCGTATTGAAGCTTCTCCCCAACTTTCAGGCCAGGATAAGCACTACGTCTTCGGATGGCATGAAGAAGGTCATGAAAGAGGTGTGTACGCTATGCATACACTTGATATACACCGCATATATCCTATTTATATGTGGTATGTGACGTCTTTATGCTGATTCCTTGCTCCCAATAGATTACAAAAGGGATGAGCGACATTCGGTCCGCAGATCTCAGCTTGGTAAAGCACAAAGGCCTGAAGTATGTGCCTCAAAACATGTTTAGCAAGGCCGATGCTCTCGATCCGCCGATTCCAGAAGTGGCTGACAAGTCGATGCGTGGGATTTATCACCCACAGTTGGCACGATTTCTATGCCCCGCAAGGAAACTCACTCGGTTTGATGATGACCCCGATGTGTAGGCGTTTATTAGTCTATGAGCACGTTGCTGACATGCCCTGACAGTGGAATGGTACTTCTTCAAGCGGGTGAAATACAAATGGTCGCTTCAAAATGGCCAGCCGGATTTTATCAGGAAGGCTCTTACGATCCATCTGATAGAACAAAGGGCTTATTCCGAAACCATGTTGTCGCTCGGGTATGTACAACACTGCTCCTTGGTACACGATCTCATGAATTGCTGGTACTAGTTCTACCAACATCTGTTTGTCGGGCCCTCGGTTGTAATGAACGAGTCCAACACAAAGAAGAGCTCGAAACCATCAAAGAACCGCGCTTGGGGACTCCAGGGAGTCAACGAATATATCATAGCATATGTTCATATCATCGTGTGTCGTACTTCGGACATGCATCTTCTGTCCTACTGATGAGACTGTTGCAGACATACCTTACACTCAGCCATGTGTCACAATGGACACAAATCATTGGCGATATGGATCTCAGCGAACTGTATTGGAGGATCATCGAAATGTTCAAGGAGAAACATGATCTGTGGGTCAAAGAAACGTTGTTATGGTGGAAAAGGTAAGTTGTTCGTCATCACACTCTGACGAATGACCCAACGCAGGTTAGGCTCTCCGTCCCAAGTACCAACAATGCTAAGTTGTTGAGCATCAAGAGTCAAGGCAATTTGGATAGCAGTGACTCGGACGACATGGCCGAGATACATGCTCGCAGGGCTGCAGGTCCTGGGACTAAACAACTCAAAGGTAGCCACCCGGTTGCATTTATACGGAGCTGATGTATATCTTTTCTTCACACAACCCACAAGGACACGACAGGGAAGCATGCCGTGCAGCGCGCTATGCCGACGAGCCCACTGCTACTGCGGCAAAACGTGGTCAAGACAGAACCTATAGCGACCAACAAGACGAAGACGAATACCCCAATGATGGAGAGTACGACTACAGTGCGATAGAAAATGGAGATTACCTGTATTTCGACAATGACAGAATGCACGACCGATATGACATCATGTACAGCAATCGGCATCGCTCCGACTCGCCGGTCAACTACGATGACGACCACATGGTAGACCAGGACATCAACGATCATGAATACAAGGATACAAATGATTGCGAAGATATCACCGTCGTCGAAGATACTGCTGCCACTGAAGATACCACCATGACTTCAAGGCAAACGTACGAAAAAGTTCCGCCTCGACTCAAAACATCCTCAAAGTATGCAAATGCATACTATTGCGGTGCGTTGTACCTCACTCTGTCTGGCGTGCTTTCTTTCACTCATGTTGGCAGGCCCAGCATCTAAGATATCTGATGACAGTACGAACGAGGAGCCTATGCGAATGGTCAAGCCAAACCAACCCATCACTAGTACTGGGCTACAGCCTCGGGTGGTTACAATGACATACAGTCCGTCAACCCAGTTCATCATACTTTACTAATACTTTTTTTCTAGGTGCGCGCAAAGCCGGTCAGGGAAATAAACACAGTAAAGAATCCTCTACGACCAGTACATCCAACCTGAACAAGAGTACAAATGACGATGCTACCGTTAATGGATCACCGCCACCACTCGCCGGAAGTGGGCCTCGGTCCTCTAAAGTGCGACTGAAACTACTGGGGCCACGCGTCAACCAAGGAGTCCCACAAGAGATACCGCTCTCTACCCAGTCCACTTCCACTTACAGATCAGGCAACAACAAGAAGCAAGCCATCGACTTGGAGCCTCAAGAGATCGACAACGGCATCAGTGAGGCTGCGCTCGATGCATCGGAAAACTCAAACCGCCCTGTCAAGAAAGCAAAGAAAACGCCACAAAAAGGAAACACGAGCGCGGTGAAGCAAAACCCTACCCGCCAGAAGCGTGCAGTGGGCAATGGATTCTGAAGAAGCTTAATAGTGCGTTCCCTATCACATCCAAAGCGACTCTGATCTTGTCGCACATTTAGCCGGGGTTCTCTACTTATCAATCATTTATTATGGTGCGCGCCCTTCACACATTTGCAAACATACTGATTTCTTGTCGTCTATAGTCTTGCTCTCTGCTCGTTTGTGGACCTCTCGAGTCTACCACTCCTCGTCTATCGCCTTCTCAAGTTTTCCGCTACTCGACGGATTCGGACTTCTGCTACATACCCATGCCAGCCGTATTATACTGCACTCATGTTCGGACATGTACTGCACCGGAATCCTGTACTAGTATTCAGTTTACCCTCCATAGTTTGTTGTCCCTTGTAAGTCGTTACAAGACAATCCAAGATGGTATTGCCTTGCAAGGTGTGCGTGCCTTAACAACCTCGGAAGGGCTTAAATGGTCGAGATGGCTTGAATACCATTTAAGCCATCCCAGTCTTACGAGCCTTTCACGAACGGGTTATTTCCTTACAAGACGGTCCATTCCTGCAAGGCTTTTTTGGCCTTTTAAAGACTTATAAGATCCGGGAACTTTTGCTGATGCAGCGGGACATAACGCGCTTCCTTCCGCCGACGACTCCGAAGTCCGAGCTGTCATGCCGACTCCCTCATTATTATATGTACACGACACTCTGATATACACACGCATTACAGGCACGTACACCACGGGCACGTTCGGATAAGTAGGGTTGACATATTAGGTATTTATTCGAGTACATATTCCGCCTGCGATGACCAATATGTTCCCAGCACATTACAAAAAACTTATTTTCACAATCAATTTTATTTGTACTTAAGTCATACTGGTGATAATATATTTAGCAAATGTTAATTGAATATAAATAAAGACAATGTTTCATGAGCATATCTATTCACAAATGGAAACAATGTGTCCTGCTAACTGTGGAGAAAATATTTACCTACATTTTTAAAATATGATTTGGTCACATATGGTACAAACAAGTATACCTATGTAGGAAAATAGCTACGATAACATACACCGACTATGTTATAGTCCCACCATGGTCAGACTTGTTGTAAATAGTTACATAAAACATAGGGAGCATCTTATTTTGACTATATACGGAAAACATATAGGGGGCCCACTCAGTGGGCCGCCCAGTGGACCGCTCAGCGGGCACTAGGGGATTCCATAAGTAACCTGGCTACAGTCAGTAGGGTAATAAAGTCAATGGGATGCTCGTACCAAAACCAGTACCGGAAGGTCATCGCGTGCAGAGAGGACTGCACGCTGGCCTGCAGTCAGGCCCTTAAACCAGTTATCGTCATACCAGTTTCATGGAAGGTTAGGAATGGGTTTTGACTCAGAATTGTTGCGTACTTCATAGTAGCGGTGGAATGGCATATTCCCTACGTGAGTCTTCAAATTTTCTTGTCTGCACGAAGCTTCGTAAGAGTCCACGCTCTGCAACATCTCAGAAATGCGGGGGCTGCACCATGGTATCCCGATCCGCCTGACGAATTTCGGGTACACGCCAGGAGGCATGTCCGTTTTGTCCCCACTCATAGCATCCAGGCCAAGACAATGGATAATTTGGAGAATTTGGTCCCACTTTTCGGGAGCTCGGGGTCGGTTCTCTTGCGCGATTTTTTGCCGTCTCGCAAACATCTAGATATAGATATAGAGATGTAAATGACATGTACACACGGCCAGCATGCAGGGACTTACTGTGTGTTTCCGCGCGTTTAGTCTCGCTTTCTTTTGTTGAGCTGATCGCCTTGTAGTCTCTTGTGATATGGCAAGCTGCCGTTGCTCATCGGGATAGGCAGCCACAGTTATTTGACGACGGCAGCCTTGGTGAGTGCGACTTAATTTTTGCCAGCACATGCATTCAAGGGTACCAATACCCATAGACTCAGCGTTGTAAGTCACACTCGGGTAAGATCCCATCTTGACATTCTCATGGAAATCATAGGCCAGTAGGCGTATCATTTCTTTATTCCATGGAGACGATTTCAGTGATACGCTCCAATCAAGAGCAACTTTGTCGATTGTTGGTGGTGATGCACCATCTCGAACGAATGCTTGCAGCTGAGCAGCGGGGACCTGTGGAAGCGTTTCGAGCTTGGTGGTCCGAGTTTCCATTACACCTTTCTCTGATAGGTATTTTCTGAAAGCTATCTGGACGAGCTAGCGGTTAGAAAAAATAATAACCAAGAGGAAATGCTGCGTACATGCAGATGATTCATAAGGCCGCGAGGACCGGGCTTCTTCTTCCCTTTCGACAGGGGAAGGGATACTCCTTCCTCTAGCATTTCATCATCGCCGTCCCAACCATCTTCGCCCGAGTCCTTTTGCGGGGCGTGCACACCAGAGGCGATGGCTCCGATCTTCGCTTCAATGAATTGCTCTAGCCGAGGGATGCAAGCGTCTACCAAATTGCGGACCGTGGTTTTGACGAAGTCTGCGGAAGTGAGGTTCAACCATTCTGTTACCACACGCTGGATAACACTGTCGAAAGAAGCTGGAATAGGTAAAGGTCGAGGGGGAGTTGCGGTTGCAGGAATGAGGGG
>JBBPMV010000706.1:0-12545 GCA_038090495.1 Heimioporus retisporus | reverse complement strand
TCGTAGACGTTTGAACGACTGCCACGGGTCGTCGACACACGCCATCAGAAGCAATGAAGGATTGTACCTAATCACATGGGGGTAATGAGACGTGCTGTAGACACAGTCCAACTCGCGAGAGCGGCGATGGACCGCGATGGATCGACGGTCGAACCGAAACGCATTCTGAACTTCGAGGCGAGTATCGCAAACAGGGTCGCTGGTGCCCGTGACGATCTCTGGGTCATACCGCCCACGAACTCGCCGTGTAGCTGCAAGCTGCGGATTCTGCTGCGCACAGGACGCTCGCCGGCAACCTGACACGACCGCTGTAAAGACGTCCGTATCCGTGACGTCAGTACCTGGTGCCACTTGCCAGTAGTCGTGATGGTCATCTCGCTGTCTATAAGGGTAAACATACACCCAACTGCCAGTGAAATGTGCATACAAGCATTGGACATGGATGCGCGTTTCGCCGCCTTGCAGCGCGAGCTGCGGGCGTGCATGTGCTCCATTCGGAGCGACAGCGCCCAGTGCTTCGTTTGGGGCCCACGCGTCGGACTGCGCTGCCAACAAATTAAAGAAGAAAATACGCCCGTTTTCTGTGGATAAAAATAATACCCTCAGATCACGATGGTGTGCCACCCGACTCGGAATTGCATTGTGCAGAGCGTCGCTTGTCTCTTACACGACTGGTCACTAGTCGAAGTCGGTACGTGCTCTCTCTCATCCTTGAGCTAGAAGGTTGAGGAACTCATGGGGTGTACCGATGTCGCAAAGGGCACTATAGAAATAAAGCCAGGATCAACGAAGGAAGTACTCAAAAGTGAAGAGCCAAGTTCAACTTGATTCATTTGCCTACGACACACATCAGCATCCCTCTCCAATACAGAAACAAGGCGCTCACAAGGCGCTTCGTATGTCTCATCAACGTGTGCAAGCACCGGACTTGACTACCCCCTTGCCACGCACGAAATACTGCGGGATCCGGGAACGGTCTATCAGCAAGTCTTGCGCGTCGGTGACGGGGTGCTCCGAGGAACTTCTCAAAGTTCGTAGCCTTCCTGGTCTTGGTCACCGGCTTCGCCTTTGCGCCAGTGAACGACGATTTCGCCCTAGATTTAATTTAGGTCAGTTTTGACACGCACATCGACATCGATAGAGTTATTGCATTCTAATCGCCATCCAAAGCAAAATCATGCCACCTGGAGCGCCATCACGTCTAGGCCATATGTCCATGGCCAATGTCCGCTACACATTAAGTAGAACGATACATCCCTATTACAAAATTATGATGACAACATCTCCCGAATCCATGGGACCATACAGCAGTCACAAAACGGATATGGGAAATCGACACTCACGACGGGGACCGCGGCACCTCCAGTGTTGCGTGAATTATACTCTCCACCCACTGCGACGCCACCGCACCTGAATCCGTTGCATACATCTGCGCCGTCATTGCCTGTCTCCCCATCAGCACCTATCGTAGCACGAAAAAAAAAAGACGAACCTCAGGACCACAAACGCGTGCTTGCTATTCGCTGACGACTTGTCCCCTGGCTTTGGATTTAGCTCCGACTTGAGACGCGCAGCAGCCGACGCGTCTTGGGCCGGACCGGCGAACATGTTCGGCGGCAAGCAGAAATGATGTGCTAAACCCATCAGTAGTCGTTGCGCACATATGGCAAGTCATTTACAAATCCGCATCGGGCATCAGCGCGCAGTTACACCCGCATTCAAGTTCCAACGCGGCAATTGCGGCAGCGATGACCAATTTGTCGGCCCAACTGCCATCCGAGAAACTGGTACCAGGTCCCACTGCGTTGCCGTTGCTCAGCGGCGAGGAAATAGGTACCGGCGTCGAGGTCAAGCGCACCGTCGGGGTCTGCGGTACGGGTATGTTGATATGCGACGACGGTATGTCCATCTCCTTGGCCGCCTTTGCGGCGTCCTCAGTCCCGCTTGCATCCGTCTTCGCATTTTCAAATTCGGCTCGGACAAGACGTGCACACCCGTTTAGAACCGCGAAAGGGTATAATCGGGAAGCTCGCCTATCCGATGCTATCGTCGTCCAGACGTCGTCGAGCATTGTGTACTATAAGGGTTCCATTTCCAATGATGAGGGTGTCTTGTGTCTCAGCTGTATCGTCTTCGGTGCCGACGTGCGCATCCCACTTAGCACTGATATCGTTCGACAGATTAAATGTTGTGCATGAGGAAGGGAAAAGCAAGACGCACACACGGTGGAATACGAGTCCTCCCCGAGGGTGTCTCCGAATACAAAATCCTGGGCAAACAAA
Organism: Heimioporus retisporus; assembly: GCA_038090495.1. Classification (NCBI taxonomy): domain Eukaryota; kingdom Fungi; phylum Basidiomycota; class Agaricomycetes; order Boletales; family Boletaceae; genus Heimioporus; species Heimioporus retisporus. The sequence goes on along the minus strand of JBBPMV010000706.1, from coordinate 10,263 downwards.
CGCATGTTGGCAGATGGATTCTGAGACCCGGGCTATTCTCTGGAATTTGAGCGCGCCCGGGTATGCGGTTGAGCGGTGTCGAGGTCGTCCGAAACGTCTAGTTCCCTGGTGGTGTATGCGGGTGGGGGTCGGGTTTTCCATGAGGCTGGTGATGTTGGACTGCGAGAGCGAGGAAACGAGAAAAGTGCGGGTAGGGCGCAGTCTTACTAGCCTGCCAGCAGTCCTGAGGCCGACGGCGGTGCTAGTCTCCGAGCTAGAGCAAAACGAAATCACAGACTTGCGTGTTTCTGCTGATATCTGCGAGTGTCGAAGGAAATGTCGACTTGTTTCAAAGAAACTCGAGTGACGGAACTTTTTGCTTCAGTATGCCGGGTTCTTACCTAAGGTAGAAGTCAGATCCAGCAAACCTCAGGGTCCCGTGACCGATGGGTAATACGGAACAGTGTGAGACACTGCACATTTATTTTTCTACTGAAAAGTCATCTTCCTTTGTTGGTGTAACATTAAAAAAAAGTAAAAGCATCAAAATGTAAAGAGTGTAGATTACAACAATTTGATGCAGGTAAATTGTAGCTACCTGTGTTGTACGAATGTCCTATACATTTTAGAGGCTTTTGTCACGCAAAATCACGCTTTTGACCCATCTGAGGTTTGCTGGATCTGACTGACTTCTACCTTACGTAGCGACAGAGACGCTTTTAGTGCATTTACGCTACTGTGTCAATACCACTCACGAGGGAGATGACATCAGGACGCCCAGGGTGGTAATGGGATACCAACCGGTTCTTCAGCACCAACATCAACTCAGAGCTGATTGATCAGGGTATCCAAGTTGTACGTGCTATAGGTCAATGCCGACCATATGATCATGGCGGGCTGGTTCCAGACTCGTAAGGTGTGTCACCGTCTTTCGATGAACCAACCAAAAAGCCCTTGACTGTGTCCGACTTCTGGCGAGCAACCCATATTGGAAATACCATCATTTATTCGATCAAACAAAAGCAAAACGACAACACAAAGCAAACGATTTGATCAAGCCCACGCTCGGTGGTATCTAGTAGATCTCTGCGCGCTGCGCAACGACAGGAAGGGTGTGGGTATAGTCAAGAGAAAGACGAGGGGGCACGCCCTCTCTTTTAGTCAACTGGAATCTTTCGAGACTGTCAGCACCGTGCCAAAAAAAAAAAAAGATTAAAAGAGACGTACGCACGGTTCAAGCGATTTGGGTAGGTGCAGGCATGTCAGATGCATGCTAGTGGCCGTGCTCACCGCTTGGGTGTGGGACACCCCTGGGGAACGGGACGCCGTTGGGGAATGGGACATTGCTGGGAAATGGGACACCGCCGGGGAACGGGACGCTGCTGGGGAATGGAACACCGCTGGGGAACGGAGCACCGCTGGGGAGTGGGACATTGCTGGGGAATGGGACATCGCTGGAGAACGGGACACCCCTAGGGAACGGGACACCGCCGGGGGACGAGACTTCGCTAGAAATATCGATGGTGTGGAGCAGAACGTCTCTGCGGGGCGGAGGCTCCAAGGGTATAGTAATAGTGAGGGCGCCAGCGGCGGTCCAGGCGATGCCGAGCAAGACGAGTGCAACGAACGAGGGCGCGATGCGCATGATTGGATGGTAGGCAGAAGGATCTAGAGAGCGTGTTTGATGGGACCGTGCTAGAATGAACGCTACGGTGTCTCCAATTCTTATGCCACTGTAACCTGATACGCGAGACGAATGAGGTCCAAAGACAAGATCCATCCGCAGCCGCGTTCTGTCATCATGACCCTCGTCCAGCGCGTTGTTTCAAGGGTTCGTATTGTGGACGCTCGAACAACCGCGACAGGATGTCGACGCACGCCAGCAGTTAGTAAACAGTCGCTGGTACGCACGACGACCTCCGAGTCGTACGGCCCACGAACCTATTGTGCACGGCAGAAGTTGGCAGCACCTTGACACGACCGTTCTAAAGACGCGTCTGTATCGCGATTCCGGTCACGTGAACATCAGCGTAGGATGCATTGCGGCTTGGAAAAAAAGGGGAAGGAGGTCCAGGTAATCACCCCGCCGTCTATCACCGTCAACGTGGACGTACCCCCGCACGAAATGTCCATATGAATGCTGGACACGGTAGCACGTGCTGCGGACGCGTGTGCCTTCCACTTCTGAGGAACGGCCAGGGCGTCTGGTACTTTGTTTGAATAGGTGCCCATGCGTCATTAGCTCGTGCATCTGCACCACGCTGCGAATGAACAATAGCAGATCCCGGATCATGATGGCGAGTTCGGGTCGGAATTGCATCGTACGAGGCGCCGCTTGCATGTCAGGGCTTGGTCGCCCGTTCAAAAGTCGCTCGCGCTTGAGCGCTGTGACGAGGTGGCGATGCTAAAGGACGTGACAGATCTAGAACAAAGATACGACTCACGGCGTTTTGTCGTCCACCGAGGTTGTGAAGATCGTACCCCTCATAAAGCGCGCCAGGCCCACTCCGAAGACTGGCAACACTTCTCCACAGATGTGATAGGACACAGCACATCCTAGGTTTATGGCTGCATCCAGTCGAAACGTGGGGTTCACCTGAAGAATATGCCTGAAACAAAAGTAGTTGCCTTATTTAGATGTCCACCGAAATCGAAGATTTGTGACTGATACAGCATCGGCTACTAGCACTCATGTGGCTAGCGTAGGAGATTCAAGATCAATATGTTCTGTTGACTGATCTACAATATGTTTGTCATCAGATCCTCTTATGCTTGCTGCAGAACAGGTTAATCAATCATATATCATGAAAGATAATATATTTGTATCGGCTCCTGGCAAAGCAAAGCGACAACACAAGTATACGGTTTGATCAATAGCCCACGCTCGGTGGTATCTAGTGCAAGCAACAACAATCTAGATCTCGGCGCACTGCGCAACGACAAGAAGGGTATCGGTACGGTCAAAGAAAGACAAGAGGGCAGGCCCTCCTTTGGGGTAAATTGGACTCTTTCGAGAACGATCCACGTCAGCACGGTGCCAAAAAAAAAAAAAAAAAGACGTACGTTCAAGCGCTTTGAGTAGGCGCAGGCATGTCAGATGAATGCGAGTGTCTGTGCCCACCGCTTGGGTGTGGGCCACCGCTGGGGAACGCACTACTTGGGTACGGCCCACCGCTGTGGTGCGGCTTGCCACTATGGTGCGGGCCACCACTGGGGAATGGGCTACCGCTGGGGTACGGGCCACCGCTGGGGAACAGGCTGCCGCTGTGGTGCGGCTTACCACTGTGGTGCGGACCACCGCTGGGGAATGGGCCACCGCTGGGGAATGGGCTACCGCTGGGGAATGGGCCACCACTAGGGAATGGGCCATCACTCGGGTGCGGGCCGCGCGAATGTACGGAGGCGCTGGGAATGGCACCGGCAGCGGCGATGCCGAGCAAGGTGAGTGCAACGAGCGAAGATGCGATGCGCATGGCAATCGAAGTGGGATGGTATAAGACGTAGGCTGGATCTAGAGAGCGTGTGTGTTTGTGATGGGATGGACGCTCTGCGTGCCCCAGTTCTTATACCAACTAATAAGCGAGATGAATGGGTGAAAAAAAAAAAAAAGCCCGTCCGCAGTCTGTTGACTACCGTCGTCCGGTACTTTGTTTCGGGGGACCTATCATGAGCGTTTGAACCGCTGCCACGGATCGTTAACACACGCCATCAAAAATATGAAGGGTCGATGTCGTACCTAATCGTATGGCAACAAGGAGACGTGCCACAGACAGTCCATCCGCGAGAACGATGATGGTCCGCGATGGTCCCGATGGTCGAACGTGGGCATATTCTGAACCCCAAGACGAACATCACAAAAGCGGTTGGTGATGAGCGTGATGATCTTCGAGTGGTATGGCCCACGAACCCATTGTGATGCTGGCGGCTGCGGATGCTGCTGCGCACAGCGCACGTTGGCAATCTAATACGACCGCTCTAAGGACGTGTCTATACCTGTGACGTTAGTGCATAGTGGCAAGGTCCCCGATGCAGCTCGCCGGTGGCGAAAGGGGTAGTGGCAACCATCTCTCCGTCAATTATAAGGTGTAAATATAAACGCACCTGCGAGTAGAACGTGGATTAAGTGTTTTTACATGGTTACAAATCTCGCCGCACGGCAACGCGAGACGCAGATGTATCCTCCATTCCGAGTGATGGCGCCCAGTACCTTACTCGGAGGGTAGATACCCACGCGTCGCGCCGCGCTGCCAAAAAAAGAAGAAACGCTCATCATCCGTGGATAAAAATAACAACCTCAGATCAATGAGATCATGATGGCGGGCGACCCGACTCGGAGTTGCATCGCACAAGGCGCTGCTTGCCTTTTTTTTTGTTGGAAAACTGGGCACCAACCCAAGACACTACTAGTGCTTGAGCGTGTGAGAGACATGTCTCGGGCGAGGAGTGAGAGCGTAAAAGAAAGTTTGGGTTCACTGCAAATAAGGGTGGCACGATTACATAAGCATCATATAAACACAAGTACCCAGAGCGCTGTTCGCGGCGGCACAAATAAACGGACCCAGAGTAGAATGGACATCAGGATACGACCGTCACAGACTTTGTGATGATCATACAAACAATAAAGGAGATCATGCCATTCTGATGACAGGCCCGGGCTGGAAGATGGCAACCATTCATCGTAGGACACATTCTAGGCAGTTAGCACTAGTGTGGCTGCATTCGGCTAAACATATGCGGAAGCCGCCGGTATAGAGCTCACCTGAAACGCGCCCACCTCTCCGAATCGGTGCACATTGTCTAGGGTCGCTTCGGCCGTACGGGGTCGGGTCTGAACGCGAGGTTTGATTTTTCAGGGTTAGGTTTTGCTCACATTGTAAGCGAGAAATGCTCTAATTACGCCCAGTCCGTGATAATAATCCAGCTTGTTCGAGTTACAAGTACTACTTGCAATTGACCCAGACTGACCGTATCTATTGATACTACCAGTCCTGACAAGGACGCGAGTAGTAAGAACCAGGGCCAGAACTAGTTGGATGTTCTTGGGTCCATGATGGCCGGAAACCGCTCGCAAGGCAGCTGAGCGACGCAGAACGAGAACGAAGGCACTGCGAGAAATGCTCAACCAATCGCATGATTACATAATTGAAAAGAGTTCCCACCCAACGTCCAAGACAAGACATCATACTCCCTCGGGCCCGTTTGCGCGGCTCGATGAACACGTTCAATCACGTCAATCAGCTGGGAGGAATTTGACACCTCCATCTGCCTTTTCGATCCTCGCGCCCGCTCGACCAATTTTGCATCCACTTTTGCCGACCAACGCCTTCAGAACTTCATACAGAAAACAGATCTTCGAATTAGACATGAGCCGGCGGATACGAGACGGACGGTAGCATCACACTTTGTTCCCCTAGATGGCTTGCTTTTTCAATGTCGAGCGCGTACGGCTTCTCCAAAACAAGTCCGATCATCAGCCTCGTCCATTTCACGGATGGCCAAGCTTGGTGATTGCACAAGACGACGGTCGAGTCTTCGGCAAACCCTAGGGGTGGTCAAAGGTGGCCACAAAAAAACGCGACGAGAGGTGGAAAAAAAAGGCGGCGAGTGGTGAAAAATGCGCCGAGAGTCCAAAAAAAAAAACAACGCGACGGATTACTGTAAATCACTGCAAATTTACCGTCGTAGATCGAAGGACCGGCACCCCGACTAGCTCTTCGGTGCCGACGTCCACATAGAGCCGTTTGGCTTGGTTGACTGTCGATAGCCCAGTGCCACTGGAGATGAGAGGCCCGTGCTATCTACTCCAGTCACACCTGGTCACCGACGATACACCGATGTGCTCGAGTGGTGCTTGCCATCGACACTGGCCGGATGATCCACGGCGGACAGCCGGAACGCCCGAGGTACGTCACTGTATTTCAATGAGTCGATCGCAAAAAAAAAACTTCCGCTGTTTCCGATTTCGGGCAAACCTTTCTCATGTACTGAAATAAACAAAAAAGTCGACGTCCATGAATTCGACCAAGCGAGTGACACGAACAAAACGATCTGATCTACAGCCCACGCCCGGTGGTAACTACAGCGATCTCGAACGCGCACCGCGCGATGTGACAGGCAGGTATGGATAGATACAAGTTTCAAGAAGACGTCGCGGGCCGGCACGGCCGACCGTATCCGTCAAGTAAGGACCGAATGACGCCAATAGAATCTTTCTTACAACCACATCGCTTTTTACCGCTCTTCTCGTGTCACCAGGTGTGATGCACGCTCTCGTCTGCGGTCCACCGGGAGCCTTTCGAAGACGATCCCGTCAGCGAGGTGCCAAACAAAAAAAGAATAAGAAATAAAAATGCGCACGTACGGTTCAAGCGCGGAACGAGAATGGAGCACCGCTGGGGAACGAGGCACCAGTGGGAAATGCACTACCGGTGGGGAACGCAGCGTTGCTAGCGAACGTGACACTAGTGGGATATGCACCGCCAGTGGGGAACGAAGCGTCGCTCGGAAACGCGCCACCGCTAGGAGAAGAACCACCGCTGCCGAACGGAGAGTCGCTGGGAAACGCGCCACCGCCAGGAGAGGAACCACCGCTGCCGAACGCACCGCCGGGAGAAGAGCCACCGCTCCCGAACGGAGAGTCGCTGGAAAACGCGCCACCGCCAGGAGAAGAACCACCGCTGCCGAACCCATGGTCGCTGGAAAACGCGCCACCGCCAGGAGAAGAACCACCGCTGCCGAACGGAGAGCCGCTGGAAAACCCGCCGCCGCCGGAGGAAAAATCCTCCGGGGCGAGGGTGGGGGTGGGAATGGCGGCAGCGGCGGCAACGCCGAGCAAGGCAAGTGTAACGAGCGAGGATGCGATACGCATGGTTTGGATAATAAGCAGAAGGATTTAGAGAGTGTGTGTGTTGTGTTTGTGTCTGTGTGAAGTGACGGTGATGGGACAAACGCCATGATATCCCCTGATTCTTATACCCCCCGATGCGCGGGACGAGCGGGGTGCAGTGACAAGACGCATCCGCAGCCACAGCCGCGCTCTGTCGTTCTCGATCGTCGTCGAGCGCGTTGTTGTTTCGAGGGTTCATGTCATGAACGTTGGAACCACCACGACGGGCTGTCAACACGCGTCAGTGAGTATGAAGGCTCGACGTACCCGAGCGCACGAGATGCGCTACGGACCGTCCGAGTCTGCAAAAAAAAAAAAACAAGAGTGATCGCTGGCATACGAATGTCAGGTCCAGTGGCCCGCGCGCGTTCCGCTTCCGAACGATAGTGTCTAGTACTTTGTTCGAGTAGGCGCCCTCGTGCACATGCCATGTACCTCGCCGCGAATGAAAACAGTAGTACCCTCTGGATCATGACGGCGAGTCCGAGCCGGACCTGCATACGGTGCCAGGCGTAGCTTGCCTGTCATTGAGGGCTTGGTCACGATCGTCCCGTTCTAAGGTCGCTCGCGCTCAGTGAGCGCTGTGACGGCGCCAAACTTTTGGACGCGACAGATCCTAGAGACAAAGCTGACGTCAGGATGCATGCACAACGGCCCGGACCCACAAAGTTCACCGAGGTCGTGAAGTCGTCCTCGTACCCGACGTTCACAAAGTACAGTCGCGGCCCGCTCCGACGACAGGGCTGGCAACCACTTTTTCCACGGACGTCATTTGTCACGCAAACACGCCCGACCTACGTAGTAGGGCTTCGGTCGCTGCTCCATGCAACGGGTTCCAACTGGCCGAACGTGCAGCGGTGCTCGCTGTCTGACGAACATGCTCACCGTGCAAACGCCTGCGACCTCCCCTCTCCAAATCGGTGCACCTTTCTTCTGGGTGCTGCCAGATTACAGAAAAAAATAAAATAAAATAAAATAAGAAGCCGTTGATCCTTTACGATGGCATCCTTGAAACTGAAATGCAAGTCGATCGTAATTACAAACGCTCTCGTCATACGCTTCTCGTGATCTGACCCCGCCGAACGTTTTTGCTTACGTTACATTTGGACAGAAAACCTCAGATCTACCGTAGTCATCGCTACTCAGCCGACTAGATGCCACCTCCTAGATGACTGGGTCGATTTTTTTTAATACTCTATCCCCTGTGACGCCGGATACGCAGAGGTGGTGCGTTAAGGGATCTTTTACCTTCAGACCGGGCAGCCTTGAATCAGCCATGCATCCACCCTAGTCATTATCGGATGGGGAGTTCCTGGTCATCATGCAAGGCGCGCTCCGTCGGTTACTAGTACGGTACTTCGGCCAGAAAAAAAAAAGGAGTTTTGCAGCAGCAATATTCAGGTCATGCTGCTGATGCCAGTCGGCGGCCGGGTCCTTCCTGCAGCATGCGAGCTTGAAAGACGTCGTCGGGCGATCGCTATCGCTAGTTCCGGGACCACGGCTCGATAAACGCGATTGTCCGGCCCGTTTTGCCGACTCCCGAAGCTGGCGGCTAAGTTCGATATCATGATCTTCCTCAGGGACCTCCGTAATACGCGGACAGTCCAGGTTCGGGGTAGGGCAGGGAGTCGGGGAGGTCGGAGAGGGAAAAGCTTCGAGGTCTCATGTTATCGGCTTAGGCTTAGCGCTATGCCCGTGTCGTGCCGTGGTATATGATACGTATCGTTGTGTTCATTTCATCGCCCCGTGTCCAACCATATCGTATCGTGACTACTATACTATAGAAGACGTGGCTCGCCGCAGGAGTGGCACGGGTCTTGACCCACACCAGATAATCCACCCAAATCTACCTGGCAAAAACAGTTCAACCCAAAATCACGGCTGATTTACTTGGGTGAATTAGCTGATCATGCCTAATTAGCCCTCCCAAATCCCCAGAACATCAATCGGGTCCCAACATGAGAACAGGTTCCCCCCGAAAGATTACGCAACAACACCAAGACGATCGTCACACGTCCCGCATGGCATGCGTACAACACGCTCGGACGCACAGTACGCCCTATAGTACACCTTGAGAGTGAGAGTGAGAGTGAGACAGAGACAGAGACAGGCAGGTGACAGACACAAAAACGACAAGCGAGGACAGCATACGAGAGAGAGGCAACAGACACGGCCATAAAAATAACAGATCGCGATCATATTCCTCGTGGAGACGGGGCGCATAGGGATCAAAAAAAAAGGGAGAGCTTTTTAAATAAAAAGAAAAAGAAAAAGAAAAAAAAAAGATTGGATATACAACTTTTCAATACCACCTCGGCAGTTTCCCCGGACTGCCCATGCTCGGACTCTCGTACAACAACCCCCGTCGATCGTACAAGCCTGCCGGGCTCTCCTGCACACGCGCGCCCAGCCGCGCAAATTCTTCCTCCAACAACGCGCCCGGATCGTGCGGGTCATAGATGCGCGATGCCGGCGTCCGAATAGGCGACTCGGCCGGCCCGGCAGGAAAGACGAGTTTCTTGGGTGTGACGGGAGGAAAGTGGAGGGCGTCGCGGTCACGGTGGAACGGCCGTTTGCGTGAGGGGGTCCGGAGGTTCTCCGTGTCGAACACGGCGGGGTTGATGCCGTCATCTGGGTTATAGGCGGTCGGCGGGGGATCGAGGTTGGCCTTGAAGTGGGCTTGGCTCGCGTTGGGTGTCATGTGAAGGCCCTTGTGGGCAAGAGGCGTGCGGGCGGGAGAGAGTTGGACGGCACCGTTGGCACCTTGGTTGCGAGGAGGCGTGCTCGGACGAGGTGGGGGTGTCGACGGGCGAGGTTGCGAGGTTGAAGCAGGCTCTGAAGTGGGAGCAGGAAAGGGAGGCGCCAGTTGATTGTTCGTGGGCTTTTTACGGGTCCTTGTGCGTCGGTCGAGGGTGGGAGAGACGGGCATCGGCGGGAGGGCGCGTGATTTCTGGATTGCTGTGAGCAGGCACAAGGGAATAAAATTTAAAAAAAAGCACGCCTACCTTGGGTGGTGTGTTGTGATGCGCAATGCTCTCTTTCAGCTTACCTTTGCCGGTTCGAGTGTCGTCGGCGATCGACACGGGGGGTGAGGTGGAGACAATGTGCACATCGGCAGCATCCGTCTGGGGATGATCTTCTGAAAGAAGCTGTGGACTGGAGGAGGAACCAGCGTTGGGAATTAATTCAGGAAGGGATGAAGAAGGGGGTATAGGGGAAGTCTGGGACACGTCCGAACTCTTGACGGCGGATGAAGGTGGAAGAGATGAATCGGCGGCGGCAACGCCGGATGTGACGCGAGCGTAATGGGAGGTAGGAGGAAGGGGAGGGAAGATGACCTCTGCGGGGAGCTGGGCACATTGTTCATAATACGGCTGGTGATGCACAGATGGGTATGG
>JBBPMV010000705.1:0-12554 GCA_038090495.1 Heimioporus retisporus | reverse complement strand
TCGTCGCGTTTGCGCTTTCCCTTGTCAAGGTGGATTGCGGGGGCATTGGAGTGACGCATAGTCGCGAAGAGCGTGTCAGAGCGGGCCAATAACACCAGCACGGGCGTCAGCGATTTCGCGAGCTCCTTGGAGATGGATCCGGTGCGGACAACCTCGTTCAGAACATTTAGCACATTGTCGTCGTTGGTTCCCGGAACGACGGCGGACGCGAGCGTGGAGTGGGCGAGTCCGTCATTCGCGGTGATAGCGAGAATTTCCTTCATGGTCTGCAACGCCGCATCCTGTTTTTTGGACAGAGTTGCCTTGGGAGCAGGGGCCGCGTGCACAGCCGAACCCGCCGTCACGGCGACGGTTGCGGGAATCGGTCGTGCGCTCGGCGTCGCATGCGCTGCCTGCGCCTTGCTAATGTCCGCCCAGAGTTGTTCCTTTAATCGACGAGCAATCTCTTCCGCCTCTTCCTCGTCGCCGTCCTCCACGTCCACATCTCCGACGTCCATACTTTGCTCGGCCGCGACTCCCACACTTGCGACGACATGGGAAGCCGCGTCATTACCGTCCGTGATAACCTCTGTCATCGGCCTTCACGACCAGTGAAAACGATGCACGAATCGCATTCGTGAGTGGTCCGATCAAGAACTATGTCACTCACCGGCAGAAGGTGTTATGGCTCGATAACCTCCAAAACCGGTAAACGACGCAGCTCACGTGTCCAAATGGTAATAAAGATTACGTAATATATCAATAGGTCCGCGAATATCATCTTTGTTAGACTGAACCAGACCAACACGCGATCCTGGGTTGTCTCGCAAAAACACCAAACAAGACATGGCGAGCAATACCGTCAAGGACCTCGCTGCCGGAACGGCCGGCGGAATTGCCCAGGTGCGTGTCCTCAGCCTCTCCGGAAGACCCCGAGGCTGAATTGGCGTGGGTCGAGTCAGGTCCTTGTTGGGCAGCCCTTTGACATCGTGAAAGTGGTCAGTGCATGCCCGTTCGCCCAGTGGAGCGTACGAGCGCTACATCTTCGCTCCCTGTAGCGCATGCAAACGTCCGCCAAAGGTACCTATACTGGCATGCTGCACTGTGCAGGTGGAATCCTCAAGAACGAAGGCCCATTGGCATTTTACAAGGTCCGATCGGTTTCAATGCGAAAAACAGAGGGCTCTCTCTGACAGCAGTGTAGGGGACCCTCACACCGCTGTTGGGCATCGGACTTTGTGTCTCCATACAATTTGGTGCACTTGAATACTCGAAGAGAGTGCTTGCGGAACACAATCTCGCTCGCGGAAAAGGTGGTGAAGGAGGAAAGACCCTCGCAGCAGACCAATTGTTTGCCGCAGGTGTGTTTGCTGGTCTCGCGAACGGCTTTGTCTCTGGCCCAGTCGAACACATCAGGATCCGTGAGTCTTTCCTTTCGTGGGCTGGTCGATCAACCGCTCACGGATCTTGCAGGGCTGCAAACGCAATCCAACACGAACCCGATGTACAACGGACCCTTCGACGCGATCAAGAAAATATATTCGCAGCACGGGATCGCCGGAATCTTCAAGGGCCAATGTGTCACCTTCCTCCGTGAAGCCACCGGTTATGGCATGTACTTCATGGTATATGAAAAACTAGTCCAACGCGAAATGGCGCAAAAGGGCATTCGCCGCGATCAAATTAGCCCCCTCAATGCCATCCTCTATGGTGCAACTGCTGGATATGCGGTATGATCTCGGTTCCATAGATCACGCGACTTTGACCCATCGACTTATCGGTAGCTGTGGGCGGTGATATACCCTATAGACATGATCAAGTCTCGAATGCAGACCGACGGATTCACTCCCTCGACAGGCCAAAAGTATACCTCAGCGCGGGATTGCGTGCGGAAAGTTTGGCGGACGGAAGGCATCGCTGCGTTTATGCGGGGGCTGGGTCCCACCCTAATCCGGTTAGTGGCACTTCGGCACTATCGGATCGACCAGCTGACATCGGGCGATTTAATAGTTCGCCTTTTGCAAATGGCGCTACCTTCTTGGGCTTTGAGCTGGCGAGCAGGGTGCTTTATGCATGACGAATGTCCGAGATACATCCATTTATGGATGATACGTATACCACTCAATTACGGGACTGAGTTACACGGTTTTCAAGCTTGGTACCGGGGTTGTCAACAGCAGTGCTGATTTGTCACCTCATTGGGACAATACGTTTTCTTTGTTGCACGCACGTAATACTAATGTCACATAGAGTCAAGTTCTTTGACACTGTAGCGGGGACAGGTGTGAAGCAGCAAGAAATGCGGCAAGTGCTACGACGGCATTCTTAATAGTTCTTCTCAATCTTCTATGCCCATAAACCCGAACAATTTTACTCCAGAGTGGCGATCAGCGGCGATCCCGTCGAGTTATGTAACACGTCTGACACATCGCAGCACGTCCAAATATACCAGAACGTCACCCTGAATCAACGCTTTTGTTTCATGCCACTCGAGTATCTGCAGCGTGGCAGGTATTCGCCGGCGCTTGGTCGGCGCCAAAACCACGAATGGAAAATTCAAAGGTCGTACACTCGCTCCCGCTCTCGTGTTATGAGTATAACTTTCGCTCAGCCGAATGGAGTTGGGGTCTTGGAGTGTAAACCATCCACCAAATGACAGATAACGACACACGACCGGGAAGGTAATGTACATACTCTACAATACACCCCATGTGCTGTCCACCACGAGGCACTGCCGCCCTGAAAGACAATAAACAAGGAGAAAAAAAGATAGTGCACGACGTTTTGGCATGAGCTCAAGCTGGAACAGTCTCGACTGCAACCAAAACACTTCCCTGCAGCAACATGCGACGCAACTTGGAATGACATTATGCGAAAAGGATGCGGTGCAATGCGGAGAGAAGGTAGCAAAATGCATAATCGGTGATGGCCTGACACAGTACTATGGTTTTTACTCACGAAACCGAGTAACTATTTGCAGTACTGTAACAGTAGCCAGCAGGAATCCATAAGGGGTGTGCTCACACCCCTGAGCCAGCGTGCGGCCACTTTCGCAGGCCTGGACTTACTTGTTGTTCCCATGCGATGCCGCACGGAGATCTAACCCCCCTTGTCCCTCCCTCAACGAGTGACTTAGCTGAAGTGCACTGGCGCCAAACTCACAGTAGCAAGGGGGCAGTAGCGTGGCCCTCGAACTTAACCTTACCTTGGAGACGGCGGCTCTCAGCATCATGTCAACAAGACCGACACAAGAAGATGTAGCCAGGAAGATGGCACAGAAAGAGTTCACTGCACCCGGGACGACCGAACGACTCCCTCCTGAAAGTCTGGACGAACGAGAGGTCTGGTGGTCCAACCTCTACGAGTGGTTGGAGGCGCATGGTTACCGCCTCCGTCCGCGTTATGCTCCCGGTTGGATCCCGTCCTGGAAAAAGTCTGGAAAACCTTGGCTTGAGTGTGAAGACTCGCGCAATCTGGAGGTAAATTCGTTTTTTTTTATCGTACCATGGTTTCTCACTACCCAGTCACTAAGGTAGGGCACATGATCGACGCAGAACGCATCTCGGATGGTCGATATGTCAGCCTGAAACGAGTAAAGAAATCAGCGCACCCCCATGAGGTGGACATTGGATTGTACTTTTCGTCCGACCGCCTTTTTAAGCATCCAGAAAACCACTGCGTCCCTCTCCTAGAAGTTCTTTCGTTGGATGATCACCGAACTGTCATTATCGTCATGCCACTTCTTCGCTCTTATACCGATCCCCATTTTGACACATTCGGAGAAGCCATAGAATGCTTTCGCCAACTTTTTGAGGTGGGATGAGTAAAAATCCTCGTCAATTTGCATTACCTGACCAATGTATTTAGGGACTACACTTCATGCATAAACACCACGTTGCTCATCGGTGCGTCGAAATTCTAACAAACCTCTCTTCGTTGTTGACCCCACATCAGTAACTGTATGAGCCTCAATTTGATGCTCGACCCGAGCTCGATGTATCCAGATTCCTTCCACCCAATAGAAACCTACAAGAAGAGGGATTACAGTGGCCCGGCAACATTCATTACACGTACAGAGAATCCTCCTAAATACTACTTTATTGACTTCGGTATTTCCCGCAAGTATGACCCGGCCGAGACTAACCCCAAGGAAGTACCCGTCTGGGGTGACGACAAGGAGGTGCCCGAATTCCAGAATTCAAATGAACCCTGCAATCCGTTTCCTACTGATGTCTTCTACATCGGAAATGCTATCAAGAAGGATTTTATCAAGGTTGGTCACGCATAACCCATATTTAACGCTTCTATATTCATCGAGCAAATAGGCAGAATCTGGGTTTGACTTTATGATCCCACTGGTGGAAAGCATGATTCAGTCAAACCCCCTGAAACGACCTACGATGGATAAGGTGGTTATTCGATTTGATCGACTCTGCGCCAGTCTAGCCTGCCAGCGGAAGCTACGCTTACGGATAGTGGATTATGAAGAAGATGCACATGAAAGTTCTACTCACTTTATTTCCCACTGGAAACGTCGAATACGGTTCATCGCTCGAGGCACTTAGACTATTCCCAAACTATTGCCGTGGCCAGAGCCCTATGGATCGATTCGTAGCATGCGTTGTTCTGTGTGGCCGTTATCTTCGTTGCACCTGATATGTATTCACATCCATCACTCTTTGGGGCTAGTCCCCCATCATTATGCTTCCATTTTTTCCTCCACACACCACGGCCTTTTCTATAGTTGGTAAAATTCATACGCACACCCGTAGTATTGATGAAATTACACCGGACTTTGAGGGCAAATCATGGCCAGCTAGAAATCGTCAAAAACTTCAAATATTTACCGATTTCTTGCCAATTTCTATCTGATTCTTGCCCAGCAAATTATCGGCAGAATGATACTTTTTTCGACGATTGTTTTCCGGGGATTTTGATTACAAATCAATGCTTCTGCCTAATACGGTAGTACCCCTTCCTGCACTGCGACCGACCGACCGCGCGCGCGCGCCACCACCACCTATACCTACCGGTACCACGACGCCCTCCATCTACTGCCTCACCTGCGTGAACTTCCTGCAAACACTCCAGTCACCAAGGATGCCGAAGGAGCCCCCGAATAAATGCAGGCCTCGAGCTCATGACGCGTCGGACACGTCCGTCGGCGGCCGGCCCAAGAATCCGATGGCTGGAGCGGGTGCCAGGCTTCGGAATCCCTTCTCGAAAGGGGCCCGATCAGCTAGGAATCCGTTTCGACCTGCCTCGCGCTCTTCCTATTAAGGAATGACGACTCGATGTCGGCGAGCCTTTCGATCATAGCGTACACTTTACTAGCTTAATGTGGGAGACATTTTAAGCTCATCGCGAGGCTTGATGTATACATGCGCGAAATAGGCACGGGAGCTGGGCGCTGAGATCTGACTAAGAGTGGTGCGTTCACTGGCATTCGCTAGGGTAGGCGAATGTCGTTGCATTGCATAGACGAACGAATGCGTTACGACCTATACATCATGACGACGAGACTCAAACCCATTGTCGTGAGTCGTGACCAAGTGACGCTTTGTGATTGATGCGTTGAATCTTTCCAATCAAGTGACTGTGTGGGGAAACTCGACGGTCGCATTTCGGTACAACGGTGCCTAGTTAGTTTTGGTTGCACAGCCCGAGCCCACAACATGCCAACCTGATCCCAGTACTGAAACACAATATCCTGGGTGACCGGTGACCGATGACCGAAAGAGGGAACAATGGCAGAGCCTAAGATGCACCACCACGCATTCCCACAGGGGTCGTGGGTAGCTGATGGCACGCCAGCTGCAAATGTCGTACATTTATCGCGTCTAAGTTCGCCTGATTAGGATGTAGGATTAAATTTCCGTTTTTTCCGTCGCCACGATCGATATTGGTAGTTGGTGTTCCGGGCAAGAGACCGGAAAAAGTAATTTCTTGGCGAGATGTACTACGGGCAGGGCAAAGAAATAAGACTTGTACTAGTACTATCTGTTGAGCACTCTAGCAACGTAATGTTTTGATGATGCTTTTTGCACGGTTCCCGAGCACCAACTAGTTCGCCTGCAGCCAAAAGAGTGGAGTTGCCGAGGAATACTGTACATGGGTAGCCAGGACTTGTCCATGGACAACTCGGCAAGATTGATGAGGCTATGTACTTGATAAGTAGATGGTGACCCCGGTCACTGGTTCGTTTAGGTTGCTACTCCACATGGCCACATGTTCAAGGGTTGGTATAGCACGAGAACCACTGGAGTAGACGGGTCTCACAGCCTCGGAAAATTACCAAGAATCCTCTCACTTTTCTACTGCATTAACAAAATAGTCAATTTCACCCAGCGAATGCTCTCCGTTTGAACCCCGCAACACCGCGAGGACAAAGGTAACTCTGGCATTGCATACTACTGTGATAGACTTTGATGATTATCCAGTGGTATTCGAAAAGAACACAATACCAAGGGAAAAAAAAAGCTGTAGACAACGAGACTGTGTAGGATACACGATATCGAAGGGAATTTGGCATTTCCAACGTTACGAAGGTGGGGGTACAGGAGTAATGCCTCGCACGATGAACACGATCTGTCGAATCCAATGAGAGGTGGTACGAATTACACCATGATATGTCTTTTCCTCTTTGTTAACCACCCGAGAGCGCAATTTCCAAGTGCTGAGGCTGGCTCTGATGACAGTGAACCGCTGGACAACCTCATCCATAGTCGGTCGTTTTGAGGGGTCCCTTTGAATCATGTCAGTTATTAGTGGCCACATGAAGTCAAACCCGAGCTTTGGCTGATAGGCTCATTAGAAACAGTTTGCGCCACAAAATGAGTAACATACCTCGACGATGTCTTTCTTGATGGTGTTGCCGATATAGAAAACATCAGTGGGGAAAGGATTACAAGGAGCGTCTGAGTTTTGAAATTCTGGAACCTCCTTATCGGCGCCCCAGATAGGCACCTCCATGGCTTCAGAGATGGTGCCATCGTAGCGTCGCGACAGGCCAAAATCGATATACAAATATTTCGGGGATCGTTCAGTTCGAGTCTTGTAGCGGGCATACCCGGATAAGTCTCGCTTCATCAGAGGAGTAGCGGGGTGGAATGCGTCGATATAGAGGCTTTTTGGATCCATCATTATGTTTCTGGACGAACAATCGCTGTAGAAAACTGAATTCAAGTATCTACATTCAAGCATCTGTATGACCCTTACCGGTGAGCAACAAGATGCTGGTGCATAAACTGAAGACCCTACAAACAGTCAATAGGGGGGAGATGGAACTTCACAACGGCCAACCTCAAACAACTGCCGAAAACATTCTACTGCTTCACCAATCGTGTTGAAAGCGGGTCGCGAATAATCGCGAAGGAGTGGCATAACAATAATCACCCGATTTTCCTCATCAGGAACAGGCAGGATGTCATAAACGGGAACACAGTGGTTAGCACTGGTAGCAAGCGACTGCGAAGAGAAATATCGTGCGATATCAATCTCATGCGGATGGTCGCTTTTGTCGACTAGCTTGAGAGTAACATATGTACCATCTGAAACACGTGTACCATCGAGGATCCTGGCAGCGTACTACGAATGCACATTAGAAATAGCGGACTACATTCAACATGTATAATCACCAACCGGAGCCACACGGCCATCTTCACACAAAATCCAACTTTTGTTGGTATTCTGCCATGACGGTGTCCAATTTGGAGCATAACGAGGGCGAAGCAAGTATCCGCTGTCCTTCAACCAATTGTAGTGTTTGGCCCACCACAGTTCGGGTTCAGTAAGCTGGCCATCCTCGTTTGTGGGCATATCACCAAAGACTGCATGTCGGAGTCGGGTGAGAGATGCCTGCGATTCACTGACTTGAGGTTTGTTGGCCTGCATGCTTGGACGTGTGTAGTCAGGTCATTGCTTGTCGAAGAAATCCTCCTTATGTATCGCGTCATAAACATGCATAAATATGGACCTACAGTCGGGTCCGGACCCCGTAGACCCCGAATCTTTCGTTCGCGGAGTTGCATTTGAGCAGTAGAGAAGTGCCGTTTGCTTACACGACCTCCCCATTTAAAGGACCATGACCTGCTTGAAGTGGTATACCTCCCCTTTATCATGCAATCGGACAACACCCAGCCTGTTTTTCTCATCCCTGGAAATTTTGGGTTAGTCGAAGATTTCTTTGACCCCACCGCACAACCCCAGAGGGCCAATCGCAAGGGATCCTTGCACACAGGTGGCCTGTTCCTGCGAGCGACGTTGCAGGAAATGTTACAGATTCTCAGATTATGCGAGGAATTAGATAGAAACCATGCAACGCTTCTTAAAGAAACAAAGGCGCAGTATGACAAGTGGGTAAACTTATGAGGCCCACAGCGAATAGTAACGTACATTTCCTTAGCTTGGAGCGCGAGAAAAGGGAGCTTGAATTGCTCGAGAAGCGTCGGTCAATATTCAAACCTTTCAAGCTGGTATCAATCAGACGAGCGAAACGTACATTTCTGGAGAGTACTCAAGAGCTCTGGGTTTCAACGAGGGTATCAACTTTTATTGCGTTTCTTGGTTGGACGACGCTCACGAGTAATGCAGACAACCTCTGATACGCTGAAAAGAGCGGTATTATCGGTGCCGTCGACTGCAGTCGCGAAGGTTGAAGGTGCGAATTACTCATTCTGGACCGCAGAATTTCTCTGATGATAAGGGTAGACGAATCTCTTGAGGGTGACGAAGTAATTGCAGGTGTCGTTGCGGATTCTGAGGGAGCCCTTGCTACTGCCCAGAGGCTTGTATCCGCTTTAGAACATCATAGAAGTCCATCATCTAGTAAGGCGACGATGTTCTTCGATTATCTACTCCCCTCATTGGGTATCTGCATTATCAGATGGAATACCGGCGATTGACCCGCGAAGTAGTGTTTCAACTTCGTCAAGTAGCCCCATTTCGGCGTCCTGTTTCAGTCCTCTCAGTGTCCACGTTCATCATACTTACAACATCGTCAATAACACAAATTCCAACGCTCCCGGACTGACGATCACCAATGACTCTGAGAATGCAAGCGGATCAAGTAGGCCTCATTTACCCAGAGCAAGCCCGATGCTGATCCTGCCACAACAGCCATTGAGCATGTGAACAGTCCACTGCCGTCGTAGCACTCACTACTTAGTATTCTCTGTAGCTACTTATTTAAACTAGATGAGAAGTTGTGTGGAATTTTTGTCCCTTCAAGAAGCCCTGGGACGTCATGAATCTTTGAACTAGGGCTATTAGAACCAGAGTCCTCACTCGGCCACTGGCACCTTGAAGCTGGAAACTTGCAGTTAGACTCTCGACTTCATTTGAAATCCCTGTTGCTCAAATGCACCACACATGACACGTGGGGGCGGTTTGCAGTTATCATCTTAGTATGTCACTGTACGTGTGTTTGAGTCCACCAGTGCAAACTCCATTCAAGCAACCATTGAAAACAGCAGCTGTACACAAGGAAGACACCCTGAGTCGGATCTTAGGTTCCTAACGAAGTCGTGTCTCCGCAAGTCACCTTCACCTTCCACTCCCCTTATTCTTTACTTCCCAACCAAACCTAAATATCCAAATCCGCTCGTTTTTGACCGTGAGCTTTCAAGTTGGGTGGTTGGTTACTGGCGCTTCAGTCAGAGTGTGAACTTAACGCGACTGCGCTTGTGAGTGGTCTTCTCTTCCTTTTTCCTTTCAGCGACTTATCTGAAGTGTCGACTCGATTCCCAGCCTCATTGACTCTGCGTCACCATCGCCAGTCCGTCAGGTGCAGTCACTGCTAACCGAAAATGAGGATGACGCTGGAAAGACCTGAGCTATTTCATCTTTACACCTATTGTGCATGAGTCTCATTTATTCTCCCGCCCCAGTGCAGATGAGCCAACGCATTTCCTCTCTCAAGTTCTTCCCGCATTTGGCATCCGTACTCTGGGACGACGCACCCGACTTGCTCTACAGGAACCTTCGGATGGTATTCGAGAAAGCCAAGATTAAGTGGTAGCTTTACGTGCGCCGTTGCTCTGCTTTTCGCTTTTCAACCATCTTTTACTTGCCACTGTAGGGTCAGTGTTACTCCATTAGACCCCAAAGATTCTTTATCAGGGTAACGTCGGTTGTCCTACTCACGAAAGATGTCTAATATTACAGCAACGAACTAGAGACATCATTAACATGAAGATGGGGTCGTGGACTTTTACAGCGGGATTTTTACATCTTAGGCTGACTGGATACGCATAGCGTGCATCTCCGTACGATCTCCGCGATAAGTTGCTTGCCAATTGCTTATGTAATATCACACTGAAAGTTGTAGCTTGTTTGTAGGTCCTCTTTGCCAATTTGGGCCATGCCTACGACTCTTAACTGAATTTAACCCGGAGGTGCATTGGCGCATGGTATCTTCCTCGCCTCGGTACTCGCCCGAATACTTTCCTTTGTGAATGGGATTAAACATCAAGAGGAATGTGCGGGTGGCTCGGGAGGTATACGTTTTTCCGGGTGTTTAACTAGCTCTCGAACAAGGTCATCTGATCCCTTTGTCATTGATATACTTAACCAGCCACTTGTTTGTCCGCGCGTCACAGCAGCGACGGTCGCTGCCCCTGGGTATAATGGGGTCCCCACTGAAACCGGCAAGGTGGATGAGCTGGTCACCAACCCAATTTGACGGAATCTGTCGCAGACTCGGTTCCCGTCGTTGTGTTCACTGCGTGGAGTGGGTTTAAGGAGGATAAATAAGGTGACATTTGCGCCTTTCCCAACATGAGTGCAAATTGTTACAGGCAATCACAAGTCCGACTTCCAAAACTTAATGGGAGGTCTTATGTACCAAATATTACTCCATTTGGTACATGGAACCAATTTCATCATATTACAACCATGCATGATGCACGGAGACGTGATAGACACCCTAGCTCAATCTTTCCTAGCTGTACAGAGGCGCACATGTGAAATTCTTGCGTCGTGATATGGCAGTAGATGTATATGTTTGCATGTAGGATATGTATACATGCTCAGCTGGATTTTTACTCAGTTGCCGGGAGGTCTCATGTTATGGTTCACAGCTAATAATAGGTGAATGGTGCGGCGTGGAAGGGAAAAAAATCGGACTAACAACCGCTGTTTCCAGATCCACCCTGTTGAACCGTCGCTCCATGGATACTTGAGTTTGGAGAGTAAATAGAACCATGAAAGTAGTAATTATTGGTAACTCTTGATGATGACGGGTGTGGTGAGCTGCTGAGATCAAGGTATTCATCTGTTTCCGAGTCGCCGGGCCACTCCGGAGCCAGAACATATGCATCGAGAGTGCTTGCCGCTAATAAAATAAGATTATCAGTCGCCGATGTCACTATTTCGGTCAATATTCTCACCAGAAGTCGTCTGATCGTCTTGAATTTCTGAGGAACCAGAAGAAGTGGCCATCGTGTAGACCGCAGTCGCTATTTGCTGTCTGGTGTCTTCATCCAAAGGGTGGTCAAGCTTGACTGCGATGCCCGATATGTTCGTGCCCTGCGGTAAGTCATCTAAAAATATATGGGTAAATGTAACCCTAGAAATGCGGTGCAATGGACGCACTCGCTGCTCGTTCCACATCTTTTCCTGGAACAGATAGCAGGCCTCTATTGATGGTTCTTGCCATCTCTTCGGACCGACTCTGCGAGAAAAAAAAAGTATCCATGATAATGGTATTGCCAAGAATGAGCAGTAGTTACCCTTGTCGCAACATAGAGTGATCTACTCGCAGCAAGGAACATCCGAGCTGTACGATAGTTAGCAAATGCTCTGAAAGGGTTTAGGTTGGATCTGGTAAGTCGCTCAAGTTCCGCTCTCTGTAGCACTAGCCTGACGCAGAACGCCATCGATAACCGCGACAAAGATGTGCCACACCATAACTCACTGATCATATCTAGCTTTCGTAGTTTTGAGGACCTCCGACGCCCACTGTTGCGCGTTGGTACCGATATTCTGAATCTTGTACATTTCACCTAGAGTCGCCTCTAGATATAAATCACCGCGACCAAGGTTGTCTCTTTTGTGAAAGGACAATGGAAAAATTCTTTGGTTGAAGTCCGAGGCATCACCGAGACTGACGGGGAGGACAAGGAATTCGTCGCGTGAAGCGCTCATGAGTACGAATGCAACGTGGAGGAAGAGGAACCAACGACTCATGGAAGCAATCTGCCATCGTTATATAGTATATACAGCTTGGCCAAGCAACAAGCGCGTCTGCTAAAAGTGTTCCTGGACATTCACACGGGGTGATCGATTGACGCTGTAAGTCGCCCCTGGAAGAAGTTGAATTTAGTGACGCTGACGGCGAGCGATGAACCTTATCGACTGGGACGTCAACATTCAGTCATCTTCCACCTTCTGCCAGTAAGCCACGCGCAACAAATAAATGGCCGGGTTTGAGCGTCCGTGATCGCGTAAAGGTCATTTGAGATCAACTCAGATAAGTATCAGCCAGCCCCAAGTATGGTACATGGACGAATTACAAGTAACATAGAGTCAGGTTGCGCAAATGCATACTCTGCGAGGTGTTGCTCACTTCGGAGTCT
>JBBPMV010000704.1:0-12588 GCA_038090495.1 Heimioporus retisporus | reverse complement strand
TGATACATATGATATAGTAGATACCTATGATCATTTAGGTAATGCAGATACATGTTATCAACTCAATAAGAATTACAAATATTATCATGGCTATAAACTCTCTCGGTGGCTATATAGCCTTGTCAGAGTGTGTATCATTATTATGTATCTTATAAGGATATATGTGGTAGATAAATATATATAAGGAATTATCATTTTGATTAAATTTTCCTGATGCATGTCTGTGAGCACCAGTAGGCGTCCATACCGATTATGTTATCATAGCGCACAAATGTAGTGTGTCATACTGTACGACAGGTTAAGTTAATGCGGCGGATAAAATGGCAGATTATTTTGCAAGACTTACAGAGAATATCGTATTGAGCACCGGTTTGGGAGTACAGCTGCGACGGGCTGAGGGTACCACGAACGTTGATAGGCATCTAACTAAATTGCCGATTATGTTATCATAGCGCACAGATGTGGCATGTCGCACTGTATGACATGCTAAGTTAATGCGGTGGATAAAATGGACAATTTTGCAAAACTTACGGAAGATGCCCATACGCCATCCTTCAATGGAACGAGTGGACCCAAACGAGCAGAGGCTGTCGAGTAGTACATATCGCGGGTTACCTTTGTTCTTGAGTAAACCAACGTTGAGGATTAGCCAGAAAAAAATAGTAGGAACTTACCGCATCTCGATGGTGACGATGGGGAAGAAATCCTGGTCCTTGGGCTAGTAGGTACGGAACACCAGCGAACGTGCACAAACCTTGTTACTGAGCGGCTGAACCACACCACGCTTGAGACCTGAGGAACAAGTAGATCAAAAAGGCTCACCCGGCAAGCGTAAGATTTGAAACATGACCATCCATCGCTGCTACAGTGCAGAATGAGATAGTACCAAACATTGCTGTGCCGCGCTTGAGAATCGCATGAACATGGATTGGATGAGCTCACCTTCACATCCTAGGGATGTTCAAGATGTACATGAAACGCAATTTCAGGTCGTTTGAGTAAACTTCTATGAGACGTGCAAACGTGCACGGTTCACGATGCGGCCATGTCATCCCTGAGATTTAAAGCACAAATAGACTGGAGAAACTTACCCTTGTATTTAGCAGCATTGCAGACACACACAAGATGCAATAAAGTGATGTTCGAGTAAATCTCCTACAGGGAGTGCATGGAACTGAGCAGAAGAGCGAACAAAGTTCACATAGCCACATGAATCGAGTTGTACTTCTCCCATTTTCACGCTTTGCCCCACAGCAATTTTTAAACGGTATGTTTCTCTTCTCATTCGAGTTCTACCATACTTAAAACAAGTACACTAGTTCCAATGGGTCGCCCAAAGATATACATGAGCCCAGAGGAGAGAGTTTTGGCCGCGCGACGGTATTGCGCCAAGTACTATGAAAAGTGCGGCGTTTCCGTTACTTGGATGCATAACCTTTCACGAACACATTCTCAAGAAACTGGCCTGCGATTAGCGATAAACGTGCTAAAAAGCACAAGGAAACTAGGTCATGCATTTGGTCAACATCTAGAGTCTTTTCGCTAACCATCGTCATATAATAGAATCGCAAAACAGCCTGCTCAGACCCAACTCCTTGGCAAATCCTTTTGCAAGAATATGCTGCTTTCGCGTCGGTAAGTTCTCAGCCAATCAGATTTTCACAGTCTGACCATACCCACAGTCCAGGGCGCCCTCACGGTGCCAAGAGTCATGCGAGGACTCAGTCAGTCGTTGTAAGCTACGTGGAACAGTGTGCTAACCGGTCCTGCAGGAAGAACCACTCGGGCGATTCGGAGTTGAGCGTCAAGGATTCGCTCAAGAATATCATCGGACATTCTTCCCGTCGATACATACAGTCTCTCTGCGAGGATTTCATTGCATCCGGCGACTACAAAGACATCAGCGATGCTCTTGATTCCATCACGGTACTCGACAATCATCTACAGAAGCTGGCCTGGTCCTTGAATGTCCAGGTTGCAGATGTTGGCATTCGAGAGAGTACCACTCAGAAATCCGTTCATAGCGTCATGAAAGCTCTTGAGGACTTGCTCATGACTGCCATGGAGGGCGCTGATGTGACTGATCTAGCCTACAAAGGTTTATTGTTGTATCAGATGGCTCCTGATGTTATGTTGTAGATTTCCCATGTGACCATCTATGCAAGCCCATGGTCGTTAATATCAGACTGCTGCCACCAAATGTAGCTAGGGGGCTTTTTATTTTCCACCATATGTGATGCTAAACTTTGTGTAGTTACCGGCGCAACGTCGACCTTCAAATTATCACCGGAGGACCCTGGCGCTATGAACGCCTTTACCCCACGGTTGTAAGCATTTACGGTAGCTGTTACGCAGAGCGTACCTCAAGTGGTTGAGACTATGTCAAAGACTTACCAATGAGCAGGACACTCACAAAGAGGTACAACTCAGCTCGAAGGGACGAAGGGACGAAGGACCACGCCGAGAAGGCGGACTGAGGACTGAGGGACTGAGGGACTGAGAGACTGAGGGTGACTCAAGAGTACGCTAGATTGCGCAGATCGAGAATGAAGTACATCGTGTAAACGAATGGACTATATACTCGGGGACGCGTAAGCGTAGAATGTCATGGAAAGATAAAGAACAAAGGACGCGTCAGCGTCAAGTAAGCAAGAATGAGTAAAGAACAAAGGACGCGTCAGCGTCAAGTAAGCAAGAATGAGTAAAGATGTGCAGCATCGGAAGGAAAAGATAAGCGGCCACAAAGGTGTGCAAGAGGCACTCTATCGAAGTAAAAGTGAAGAGTGAAAGAGACAAAGAGTATGTATGCGAAGGGAAGACAACCGTAACAGTAGCTATGCATTGTCGGTGGTAGACAGCTGCACTCCTGCTTCGGCCCCTTCATTGAACGTGCCGCTATACCTAGTTAGGGGGTAACTTTATTTTCTAAGATATGGGATATCGAACCTCACGCAGTTATCGACGCAGCGCAGATTTTCAAATGGCTACCGAAGGACCCTGTCGCTACGAACACTTTCGCCCCGTGGTCGGATGCATTTCTAGTAACTATACGTCGTTGGTGGTAGATGGCTGCTCATCCTACTTTGGTTCCTTTGTTGAACGTGTTAACGTGCTCTTGTTGAACACATTTTTGTTGATTTGTTGTCGTTGAGTGCATTCCTGTTGACGTTTCTTTGTTGTTTACTTTGCTCTACTGATCATATATCAAGATGTGTGGTATCAACCAGTTTTATGCTTAAGAATACCTACTTGCATACCATACGCTGGAAATCCTACACGTTACTTCCGCCACATATTGCTTAAGAACAGTAAGTCATGTGAAATGGTCAGAAAAGTGTGCTTACTCACTGATCGGCAGATGCCCCAAGAATGGACAACCAAGGAACAGAAGGAGTTCCTGCAAGATGAGCTGGCAATATTCAAGCGTGTCGGTGGTCGCAACTACACTAAGAATTGGCCCACCCTCTATCAGAGGTGGTTTAAAAAGTGGCCGGAGCGCCAATATGCACTTCCTGGCATTCCCGGCGACACTGCTTCCTTGACAACAGAACAAACCAAGGTCCTTTCCGATTCGATCGTGTGACGCCAGTTGCAGCTCCGGCACTGGATGCACTGGCATGTGGGCGCAGGGGAAAGCCGTTCAGTGAATTCTAAGACGACAAAGATAATCGATAACCTGTTGAAGCCCAAGAAGCGGACTCAGCAACCATGGGAAGTATATTCAAAAATTTACTACAAGGCACGCGTCCAGCCGGAGATACCCAAAGGGATGTCGATCACTGAAGTTAATCGGAAAATCCATGCAATGTTTGACGCCGAGTCTTCTGAAATCAAGGAAGAGGTAAAAAGGATCAGCGACAACCAGAAGATGAACAGCTCGATCGCTACTGACACTGACGATACGATCAATATTGACCCGGCCGTGCTATGCAGGTAAAAAGCTCATATAGACTTACCTACGATTGTCTCTAATACAACATGCTTAGCAACATCCAACAGTGCGGGCCTGCACTTCAACGTGTGATCGATCACTTGGGTCAGAAGACAGGCTGGAAATTCACCGTATTGATGGGGGGTCTGGATCCCCTAGACCCTGAAGGAGGGAATATCATCATGACGTGAGTTATGGTTCATGCCAGACGATTGACTTACTGATACAAGATCATAGTCTACATACCGGGAAAACAGAGGAAGGGTTTGACTTCGCTGAGGTCTATCCTAAGTTTGATAGTGAAGTTGTGGACGCGTTTGGTGAATTTCTGGGCCGTACATATGCAGGTAAGTATATACAACAACACAACGAAGTCTACTTACGATATCAATTGATAGTGGCCAGCGAGGTGTCATCAACAGACGACAGGAACTCTGATGGACACATACCAGACAAGCCAGAAGGGGACGTCGACACAGAAGAGGGTGGTGACGGGGCCGATGATGATGCAAATGGTGGTGGCTCGGATGCCGACACAGACGGCAGCGACGTGGATGATGATGAAGACCGTACAGCAGATGTTGACACCAGTAAGGAAGATTGGTGGGATACGGAACGAGCAACCAGTATTTATACTTCTTCCCCAGGTACCAGGTCATCCCTTTCGAACACCGCCAAAGAGCCCGCTGCATCAAACCTTGCAATTCTAGGCATATCACCTCCTACCATTTCGAGTCCCGCCAGCCCTCGCCTTGCAACACCAACATCTAACCATGCAATATTGCCCACGTCTACTCTTGCAATACCACCCATGGTCGACCTTGCAACATCGCACGTACCTGATCTTGCAATATCACACATGCCTGATCTTGCGACATTACACGTGTCTAACTCTGCAACACTGCCCGTGTCTAACCTTGCAACACCACCCATGTCTAATCTTGCAATGTCCCTTTTGTCTGATTGTGGATCACCGCTATTCAACAGCCACCTGGTTTCGGGGCCCATGTATCCATCTAACTCAGCTGGATCGCATCCTTTCGTCGGCCATGTCTCGGATGTGCCGGGGTTCCCCAATATTTGCGACGATGGTCCCCTTTCCCAGCTCAAAAGTTGGGATCCGTTATTCGGTGTACCATCCCTGGTCCAAGGCTTAGATCTCAATGATCCGTTGTTACTGAGCAATAGCATGGCACAGCTGTTCATGCCCATGGACCTCATTAGTGTTTATTCAGCATCCGATACCAACTTTAATCAGTTTGGGGCATTCAAGCCTCTAGATCTCACTGGAGGTTCCTCCGCGTTGCAGGCAGCAAACAACCACTTGCCTTCTCCAATCCACTCGACCTCGTCTGTTTTACTTTCTGGTCTCCCATCCGACCCAGATGACCGATCGAACGAGCCGTTACCGACATTACCAGCTTCAACCAACCACGATCACCATGACAGCGGAAGTTCACCATCATTAGGATGTTCAAAGTGAAAGTCAATCCAGTCCCTGCGCACAGAGAGAGACAATGCGATTGGGAAGGAAAACCATGTCCAGCAGAAGGGCTTGAAAGCAAGTAAGCGTTCGGCTGACTGTGACCCCACAGTCAATAGCGCACCGAGAAGCAAGTGAGTGATGGTCTAGAATTATGGGTTGATACTGATGTACAACATCTGACAGAAAGCACAAGTCTAAATAAATTTCTACATACAAGCTTGTAATAACCGGGTGTTACCATGCTAGCAATCTTGTACTGAAACGAGTACGTAGTATACCAATATATAACAGGTTGATCAGATTGAGTCCCGATATAAAATTGCACTTAAGTGCTTGATTGAGCGATGATGACTTACCTCGACCATGTGCCGAGCGATGACACTACACGCGAGACAATGACGACCCTGATAGCACAAATGAGTTACGAGCCATGATCCAAACACATGTATTGAATGAACCATACATGAAATAAAGTGGTATCTAACCAATGACGAGTCATAGCATACATGGACACACGGTGACGAACAAGAAAGCGCTGCTGCATGCAAAAGGATGGGTGCACATTCAAAGCAAATGTGTGAAAAGGGACAGGTGATGGTGAGGATGGGAAGAAACCATGAGCGGCTGCATGGACACAGCCTTTAAATGTGAAAATCGTACAGCAAGTGTTGCAAGTTGTCATCGAAAAGGGATATTATCAGGTTGTCGTCAAGGCAAGGGGCTCATTGCAAAAGGTGGCGGCGGGATTGCAAGGTTAATCGGCCGATTATTGCAGGCATCTTGCAGTAACACTAGTAATTGAGTATTGCAAAGTTAGTGACGGACTCGGATGTACCTGTTGCAAACTCCCTGCAAGAATGCTCAAAGGTGGAATTGCAAGACTAACGATAGCTGCACTTGCTGCAACATCTTGCAGGAATGTCAGCAACTCTGGTGGTATTGCAATGTTGATAATGGATGTACTTATTGCAAATGTCTTGCATGAGCATGGGCGACGGTGGTATTGCAAGGTCGATGTACTTGTTGCAAGTATTTTGCAGAAACACGGGAGCAGATGAGGTAAGCTCGCAACATTGCAAAACTTGATAGTTTTGCGCCTTTCGTGTTGCAAAATGCGACGTGTTGAATGAGATGAATTGCAAACTTTTGCGATCATATTTCTTACGCGTTGTTTGTGCAAATTATCGAGAACGGTAATATTAGTGCTATACTGCAATATTCTAACACTATCGCCTCCACCTTCATGTGTGAATGCATGAACATCGTCACGGCGGGCAGACTCGCATATAATAAATTCCATGTCCTGCACAAATGCGAACTTGTCCTGGAAGAGCTTGCGGACCTTGTCCTGCAATGAATCAGTTGTGAGAAACGTCTATTCCGGTAACGACTGACCAAGATGAAGCAACGGTCCTCTTTGGATTCCGATGTCTTCACTTCTGCCACTTCCTGGTCCTGCACCTTCCTTCTTCGTGGGCTTGGTCTTGAGTTGGGTGAGAAACGACCATCAGCAAGTATACTTTTCAGTGCGGCTTGAATACCTTTGGTAATCGTGTCTGCGATTTCCTGATTACTGGCATCAGGAATGCTGGGGGAGGGAGACATCTACACTTGTTGTTGAGAGGGCATGTGAGATCCCTCATCCTGCTCAGGTTTTAAGTCAAAATCCTTGACAAACATTTGGGGGCGCACCTCAATCCCAACACCAATCAAATGCAATCTGCAGGAAACCCCTCGCGTCTTCCTCACTCTCTTGATGGCATCGAGGTAAGGGGTAGGTTTCGATTTCGATGGCCTTAGGTTGATCGTCTTGGCTGGTGCGCTCACAGCAGGGTCAGGCATGGGGCAGATATCCATATCAGTGTTATCAGGCGTCAGAGTTGTCACACGCGCCAACCTCTGTCTCGTTGCAGTCTCAGACTCATTTTCTGCCTGGAGAGATCTGAGTCAATGATTGAAAACTAAACTCCATGACATACCCTCATTGTCTCTTGAGTGGAACGTAGTTTTGTTTCTAGCTCCTGCTCCCATTGTTTCAGTTGCCTGTCCAGTTCGGCCTGTGAAATTATGACATAAATCTGCGAGGTTTGTTACAGTTGTCCTCTTCCTTCACGTTGTCCTCTTCCTTCACGGATGCATACTCTTCTTTCCCTTTCTATACCTTTGTTTCCTTTCTTTAGAGTGCCTCACGCATGCCTTTACTATTGGTTCTTTCTTTCCTTCTGATGCCGTGCATCTTTACTCATTCCTGCTTACTTGACGCTGATGCGTCCCTTGTTCTTTTACCTTCCTTGACATTCTACACTTACGCGTCGCAGGGTATATAGTCCATTCGTTTACGACGATGTACCTCATTCTCGATCTGCGCAATCTAGCGTACTCTTGAGTCATCTTCAGTCTCTCAGTCCCTTAGTCCCTCAGTCCCTAGTCCACCCTCCCCCGGGTGTGGTCCTTCGTCCCTTCGTCCCTTCGAGCTGAGTTGTACCTCTTCGTGAGTGTCCTGCTCATTGGTAAGTCCTTCGACATTGTCTTGATCCACTCGAGGTACGCCCTGCGTAACAAAAGATCGAGAATCTCCTGCGTCCCTCCTATTACGGAGTAGGACCCACCCAAGTTCACCATTCATAGCATCAGAGCCCCCAGTGGAAACTCCTCCGATGAGGAGCCTCCTCTCTCGACCACAGAACTTTGACGACGTCATCGCCTAGCCAGACGAAATGTCCCCAACCCAGTAGCTTCCCCACTTCGCACCCCAGCACCCTCATCGTCTCACATCGCCAACTCCACACAGCCCCTGCCTCAACGTCCTAGCACCCCCTTAGGATCCCCCATCACTCTTAGTCCTGTACTCCCACAGTCCCCCGTGCCCCAAGCAACGCCCCCTATTGTTAACGCCCCACCTAGCATCCAAACCACTCTCGTCATGACCGAACTCAAGGCAGCTCTCCCAGCAGACTTTTCTGGCGACCTTTCCGATGCTGTTCGATGGATCAAGGCCATGAAGGCCTATTTCGAAATCAATAAAAACTTGTACTCCTCGGACGAAGCTAAGATCATGACCACCCTCAACAAGATGAGCAAAGGACGCGGTGTCTCTTTCTCTGAGATGTGGTATGATCGCATGGCAGATAGCAATTTCCCTGATAAAACCTTCGTGAAGTTCACCGAAAACTTCAAATCCACTTTCTATCCCTTCGACACCAAAGCCACCGCTCGCCTTGAACTGTCCAAACTGGTACAGAAATCCACCAAAGGACCCGCCGGAGAAACCGACAATGGGTTCCAGAAATACATCACCGACTTCCAAAACCTCGCTGCCAGAGCCGCCATCACCGACGACGTCACCCTCATCGACCAGTTCTCCCTTGGACTTGACCAGCAGTTATCCATCATGATCCTCTCCATGAGCACCATCCCCATCACTATCAAAGAATGGATCGAAAAGGCTAAGACCTTCCACGCTCAGAAAGCCTGCATTGCAGCTCTTCGATGGGGTCATTGCACTCCCTCTTCATTCCCTCGCACTTCCACCACCACTTCCAATCCCAATGCCATGGATGTGGATGCCATCCGAGTTTCGAAACTCACTCCGGCTGAACAAGCTCGTTGCTTCAGAGAAGGACTTTGCCTTCGTTGCCGACAGAAAGGACACAACGCCACACAATGTAAGACTTTCGCTTCGAAACCCCCCCGTCCTTCCCAGCAATGCATCCAAGCCACCGACACCACTACCACTCCTTCCCCCCAACCCTCTCTGAAACAACCCTCTGCACTTGACACCTACGTCTCCAAGCTTAGAACCGGTGGCAAAGACGAAGGAGAAATCCTGCAAACCCTCAAACTCTGTTTTGAGGAAGCTAAGGACGATTCCTCTTCGGGTTTTCACTAAGGGAAGAAGTAGTAACGTCTCCTTCCCTAGATATCGACACTGTAATTGTAGGCCTCTCCAATGAACGAACTCTACGCCTCCCAGTTCACCTACACACTGAGTCACAAACTGTTACCACCACAGCCCTTATAGACTGTGGAGCCACCAATAATTTCATCGACGTCTCTCTAGTACCCAAACTCCGAAAGGCAATCCGAAAACTTCCTCAACCCCTCACCGCCTACAATGTGGATGGTACCCCCAATCACCAAGGGACTATCCGTTTCTCCATCACCGTAAATGTAATTTTCCCTGACCTCTCCGATAAGATCACTTTTCTGGTTACATCTTTGGGTTCCTCTCGCGTAATCTTAGGAATGACCTGGTTGAAGAAGCGCAACCCTGTCATCGACTGGTCTGCCAACACTCTCACGCTCCAGGATGCTGTGGTACCTCTTAGTGAGCGTCCACCCTGGAAGGATGATGACGAGACCTACCCTCAACACCTCGGAAAGATCACATTATCCACTCAACTGGCACAACAGAACCTACCCAAAGATGTTCACATTCCCTCTTGGTGTGCTGATTTTGCGGACGTGTTCTCTGAAAAGATGTTCGAGACCTTACCCCCTCATCGCTCCTTCGATCACTCCATCGACCTCAAGCCATCCTTTGTCCCAAAGATCGCCAAAATATATCCCCTCAACCCTGCCGAAAAGGAGGCTTGTCGAACATTCATCGAGGAAAATCTGAAGACCGGTCGCATCGTCCCTTCAAAATCCCCTCAGGCTTCCCCATTTTTCTTCATGCCGAAGAAAGACGGAACCCTTCGCCCTTGCCAAGACTATCAATACCTTAACTCTCACACTGTCCGCAACGCCTATCCATTACCCCTTATTTCGGAACTCATCGATGATATGAAGGACTCCACCCTCTTCACTAAGTTCGACGTTCGTTGGGGATACAACAACATTCGCTTACGAGAAGAAGATCAATGGAAGGCGGCATTCATCATGCCCTTAGGACTTTTCGAACCCACAGTCATGTTCTTCGGTTTTAACAATGCCCCACCCACCTTCCAGGCTTTTATGAATCACATCTTCGCCGATATGATCGCCGAGGGTTGGTTGAAGATATACATGGATGACATTGGCATCCATACCCAACATGACCTCGAACTTCACCATTCCCATACTAAACGAGTTCTTCAACGTCTCCGTGATAACAACTTATCCTTGAAAATATCTAAGTGTACTTTCGATTCCCCCCAGATGGAATACTTGGGCCTCATCATTGGCCAAGGGCGTATACACATGGACCCGGCAAAGCTCTCCGCCATCGCCGACTGGAAACCCCCTACCTCGGTCAAAGGTATCCGATCTTTCCTAGGCTTTGTGAACTTCTATCGCAAGTTCATCCCCGGCTTCTCCAACTTGGTTGCCCCTCTCACCCTCCTCACCCGCAAGGACAAACCCTGGCTATGGACCCCTCTCCAGCAATGCGCTTTTGACTCCCTGAAAGCCCAATTCTCCTCCTCTCCCGTCCTTACTTTTCCTGATGTTTCCCAACCCTTTACCATCATGTCGGATGCCTCTCTCCTCGCAGCTGGTGCTGTCCTCCTTCAAACCGACACCAATGGTGATCTCCACCCATGCGCTTATTTCTCCCAGACATTCACCCCGGCCGAACACAACTACAACATTTATGATCGCGAACTCCTGGCGGTCATCCTCGCTCTCCAGGAATGGCGCCAATACCTCCAAGGCACCTCCCTTCCCGTCACCATCATCACTGACCACAAGAACCTCTCCTATCTCAAAGACCTTCGCAAACTTTCTCGCCACCAAGCCCATTGGTCTCTCCTCCTCCAGGATTTCGACATTGTCTGGCAAGTCACTCCAGGTTCTCGCATGGCCCCCGCGGACGCTCTATCTTGCAACGTACATGTCGATACCTCGTCGGACAACTTCTCCTCCATCCTCCCCGACCTGGTCGTCATCTCAGCCCTCAATCTGGCCCTTGCTGATAACATCCGTCGATCTTCCTCTTCCAACCCCCTCGTCATTCATGCGCTCCAGTCCCTACAGGACAATTCCCCTCTCTTCCCTCGTTCCTCCCCCGATGACTGGTCTTTCGACAACGGCCACTTGTATTACCGCAATCGACTCTATGTTCCCCCCGCCGCTCGTTCCGCCCTCCTTCTTTCTCTCCACATGTCGCCCACCACCGGCCATATGGGTTTCTTTCGGACCAAAGCCCTTGTTGAACGGGATTTCTGGTGGCCGGGCTTATCTACTTTTGTCAGGAACTTCATCGCGGGCTGTGCCCTCTGCCAACAGTCTAAGGTGAACACCCACCCCACTACACCTCCCCTCTCGCCCATTCCATCCTCCACCTCGCTCCCCTTCCATCAACTATCCATGGATCTCATCACGGACCTCCCCCCCTCCTCTGGCTTTGATTCTCTGTTGGTCGTGGTCGACCACAGCCTTTTGAAGGGGGTAATTCTCATGCCATGTCTGAAAACTATCAATGCCGTGGGAGTAGCCCTCCTATTCTACAACAACGTCTTTAAACGCTTCGGCCTACACGACTCCATCATCTCCGACCGTGGCCCCCAATTCACATCCACCTTCGCCAGAGAGTTAGCTCGTCTACTCCACTATGATGTCCACCTATCCACTGCTTACCATCCCCAGACTGATGGACAGACCGAGCGCGTCAACCAGGAAATCGAAACATACCTTCGCCTATTCTGCGGCAACCAACCTCATTCTTGGTCCTCCTTCATCTCTTCTGCTGAATTTCACCATAATTCCTCCCCCCACTCCTCCACGAAAGCGTCACCCTTCTCCCTCATGCTAGGCTACGACCCTCGTGCTTATCCTCCCCTCGGAAAAACTTTCATCCCCGCCCTCTCCTCCCGCCTTACTGCCCTGGAAGAAGCCTGAAAAGAAGCCTTGGCAGCACACAAGTCAGCCCAACGCCTCATGGCTCAACACTGCACCTGGAAGTTCTCCCCGTGGAAAGTCGGTGATAAGGTATGGTTAGAAGCCACCAATCTCCGCATCCCTTACCCCTCTCGGAAACTTGCACCCAAACGATTGGGTCCTTTCGAGATCTCCCAGGTACTATCTCCCCTATCTTACCGCCTCCGCCTACCTCCCACATGGAAAATTTAAAGAAAGGCTATGTTGTACGAGGCTATGCGTAGATAGCTTTCTTTGTGGTGCGCAGATCAACGATAGGGATTGTTGAGTGTGAGACTCACTCTAGCAGAGAGACTTGATAGAGAGTAACAGT
>JBBPMV010000703.1:0-12606 GCA_038090495.1 Heimioporus retisporus | reverse complement strand
GGAGTGGATAATTGAGTAAAATATGTTGTGGAACAATTGTTATTTCCAGGCCTACCAAAAAGGGATATGTTTTGGGTGGTGCGCTTTCAGGCTGCTTACATAATACTAAAATTGCGTTCAGCCACTTAGTATTAGTTTGCAAGATTTCATTGTAAGTATATTACAGTAAATCCTGCAAAATGTACATATGATAGTTACAGTAATTTTTGCAACAATAAGCCAGGGTCTGGTGAACTTTCAGGCCAGGATAAGCACTATGTCTTTGGATGGCATGAAGAAGGTCATGAAAGAGGTGTGTATGCTATGCATATAGTCCATATACACCACATATATCCTATTTATATGTGGTATGTGACATCTTTATGCTGATTCCTTGCTCCCAATAGATTACAAAAGGGATGAGTGACATTCAATCTGCAGATCTCAGCTCAGTAAAGCACAAAGGCCTGAAGTACATGCCTCAAAACATGTTCAGCAAGGCTGATGCTCTTGATCTGCCAATTCCAGAAGTGGCTGACAAGTTGATGCATGGGATTTATCACCCACAGTGGGACCAAACAACTCAAAGGTAGCCAGCCAGTTGCATTTATATGGAGCTGATGACTTCGCACAACCCACAAGGACATGACAGGGAAGCATGCCATGCAGTGTGCTACACCGACGAGCCCACTGCTACCACAGCAAAACGTGGTCAAGACAGAACCTATAGCAACCAACAAGACGAAGACGAATACCCCAATGATGGAGAGTACAACTACAGTGTGATAGAAAATGGAGATTACCTGTATTTCAACAACAACAGAATGCACGACTGATATGACATCATGTACAGCAATCAGCATCGCTCTGACTCGCTGGTCAACTATGATGACGAGCACATGGTAGACCAGGACACCAATGATCATGAATACAAGGATACAAATGATTGTGAAGATATCACCGTCGTCGAAGATACTGCTGCCACTGAAGATACCACCATGACTTCAAGGCAAGCGTACAAAAAAGTTCTGCCTCAACTCAAAACATCCTCAAAGTATGCAAATGCATACTATCACAGTGCATTGTACCTCACTCTGTCTGGCATGCTTTCTTTCACTCATGTTGGCAGGCCCAGCATCTAAGATATCTGATGACAGTATGAATGAGGAGCCCATGTGAACAGTCAAGCCAAACCAACCCGTCACTAGTACTGAGCCACAGCCTCGGGTGGTTACAATGCCATACAGTCTGTCAATCCAATTCATCATACTTTACTAATACTTTTTTCTAGGTGCGCACAAAGCTGGTCAGGGAAATAAACACAGTAAAGAATCCTCCATGACCAGTACATCCAACCTGAACAAGAGCACAAATGACAATGCTACTGTTAATGGATCACTGCCACCACTTGCCAGAAGTGGGCCTCAGTCCTCTAAAGTGCGACTGAAGCTACTGGGGCCACACATCAACCAAGGAGTCCCACAAGAGATACTGCTCTCTACCCAGTCCACTTCCACTTACAGATCAGGCAACAACAAGAAGCAAGCCATCGACTTGGAGCCTCAAGAGATCGACAACGGCATCAGTGAGGCTGCGCTCAACGCATCGGAAAACTCAAACTGCCCTGTCAAGAAAGCAAAGAAAATGCCACAAAAAGGAAACATGAGCATGATGAAGCAAAACCCTACCTGCAGAAGCATGCAGTGGGCAATGGATTCTGAAGAAGCTTAATAGTGTGTTCCCTATCACATCCAAAGCAACTCTGATCTTGTCGCACATTTAGCCAGGGTTCTCTACTTATCAATCATTTATTATGGTGCACACCCTTCACACATTTGCAAACATACTGATTTCTTGTCATCTATAGTCATGCTCTCTGCTTGTTTGTGGACCTCTCAAGTCTACCGCTCCTCATCTATCACCTTCTCAAGTTTTCCACTACTCAACGGATTTGGACTTCTGCTACATACCCATGCTGGCCATATTATACTCCACTCATGTTTGGACATGTACTGCACCAGAATCCTGTACTAGTATTCGGTTTACCCTCCATAGTTTGTTGTCCCTTCTAAGTCATTACAAGACAATCCAAGATGGTATTGCCTTGCAAGGTGTGCGTGCCTTAACAACCTCGGAAGGGCTTAAATGGTCGAGATGGCTTGAATACCATTTAAGCCATCCCAGTCTTACGAGCCTTTCACGAATGGGTTATTTCCTTACAAGACGGTCCATTCCTGCAAGGCTTTCAATCCGCCGTCGCCCACCGTGCCAAACGCCGCATTGACACCTCCAAGGCCCGCGCCCGCCCATTCAAGACGTCTCCACCCATCTTCGACCGCCTCCCCGCCGTGGACCATCAGGCCACCATGCCACACGACGCGCATGTGACACGGAAGTAGCGTCGCCGCGACAGCAGCCTCCGCCTCGTCTCGTCTCTGCCGCCGCTCTAACTTTATCTCCACTTTGCCGCTTGCGAAGTCTGGCTCCAAGGTAGATGCCCGAGTACGGTTGTCCCGACGACATCTCCCTACCTTCTTCACCGTGTACGTGCCCCCCTTCTCTCGGTGCGGTGAGACTGATCGCTTCACATAGCTTCGGACCCGTCGCCGGATTCGTTTTTGCATCCGGTGCGTTGCATATATGCGCCGAGTGCGTTTGGCTGACTGTCACCGACAGTTTAGCGTCCAGGTGTGTTTCAGCCTCTGCATCACCATCACAGCGCGTGAGTTGAAGCGGAAGCTGCACGGCCATGAACCGGACAGGAACGCGAGGTATCCTCAGCAGCATAAGGTGCGCATTTTATTCGCCTCCACCGTGTAGTGCTCACTGCGTAAGCGCAGTTCCAAGACCGGGTGGAGCGAATCGCGATGCAATTAAACGTATAGAATCATGGCACTATATCACACGCATGGACACAGATCCGGTATCTGACCCAGCACAATGTTGTCTCTCTTTCACCTTTCCTTTCTATGCACTGCCATGGTCGGTGTATGTCGTCACTCTGTGTAACGTTTCTTGCATTACCTTGACTTTTTCCTTTTGGACAATAATGGATGGCCTCACGCATCCCTCTGACCACCTCAAACTTGATTCTCAATTACATCGGCGCGAACTGACGGACACCGACTGCGACGTACACGTTAGCACACTGATGCTCAACAGCATCAAGGAGCATCGTCAGCGCGCGCCAACAGGCCAGCCGATCTGCACACTATACAGAGGCCCGGACCGCGGAGGAGCCCGAGGTCACCGACACCACGCGAGGCGTGCAGCTTCTGGGGGCCCGGGTGCCACCGTCTTTCCAGCATATTCGGGAAACGGTCGAACACCCGTTGTTACAAGGCACGTTCTGACTCTGCGTCGCTGCTACTCGCTGCTGGATTCTTGACGAGTTTTTTTTTGGGTGGATAGATCGCGGGATTTGTCGATGCGGCGACGGCGGCGTCGGTTTCAGGTCCTGCCATGGCAATGTTATCGGCGGCTGTATGCCTTGCGATTGGTTCGGCAAGTTGCGGCAGATGAAGTTGCCATATAATGTACGAACTCCGACAAATCACTGGAACGGGAGGGCGCAATGTGTATTCTACAGAACCCTCGACAACCAGCGCCACCCATCGGGTCGGATGAGATACACGTCCTCGATGACGATCACGGTTGGTGACGCGTGGAATTGTTGCGGCGGTTCTTGTACGATTAGGAGCGAAGGGTAGCAAGGGTGACTTATCATCATGCGCGTCGTTCTATGTCAGGTAAGTGTTAAATACTCTTCTATCTGCTGGATTTTCAGGCTGAGAGGTATTTCAGTTGGGCGGGAGTGATGATTAACAAAAAGACACGACATACTTGGTAAATTATTGTACGGGCTGACATGAAAACGAGACGTGACCTATGTTGTACTCGACATACTAGTTTGCTCATTCAAATCGAGGTCTCTTTGCAGCAGAGAAGGCGGAATCGTCGCGTGGATCCGGATGAGCTATCGTTGCTTTGGATGTCGCATCAAGCGCTTCCACGACCCCTTCGTGGTCATGTCCGGTGTATGACATGTCTGGGAGACCGGGAAGGGTATCCCAATAAGATTCAGTCATCATGAAGCCGTCTTCCAGAGCCAGTTCGTCCATGTTCTGGGATTCGCGGGATGGCTCGAGGTGCGGGTTGTTGGGAGAAAGCCACACATCAGACTCGCAGAAAGTATCCGCTGTCGAAGCGCATCCATCAAAAACGGCGGATTCTACAGCTGTTATCCCAGCAGCGTTCGCAGCATGCAAATTGCGCCCCATCGCTCTTCGACATTCCATGATTCTCTGGAACATACCAGCTGGGAGTGGACAATTGTATGACAGTAGATAGTCCACCACATGAATGTACCGCTTGTCGATAGCTGCTTCCAAAACAGATTTCCCAGCAAAATTGCAGGCAGTGGGATCGCAGCCAGCCTCAACAAACATCTTGATAAATACCAAGCACTTCTCTTCATCCAAACGGTCAATGGAGAGATGGAGCAAGGTATCACCGTTGTCCGTAGTGTCGTGCACATTAGCACCACTGCGGAGAAGAAATTGCACCGCCTGTGCATCCCAGAATTGGTTCAACAAAGCCCTGGATAGGATGTCTGGGGGAATTGGGACGTTGCACAGCAGGAGATATTCAACAACAAAAACATTTCTCTCTTCAATGGCAGCTTCTAGAGCAGTCTTTCCTTCAGAATTGCGGGCGGTGGGATCACAGCCAGCATCAATGAGTGCCTTCACCAACTCCAAACAGTATCGTTGGTCCCAGTGGGCAATGGCTAGATGGAGTAGGGTATCGCCATTGTCTGTAGTGACATGCACATTAACACCAGTGCGGAAAAGAGATTGCACTACTTGTGCATCCTGAGGTTGGTATGACACAGTGGTCCTGGATAAGATGTCCGAAGGAATTGGGATATTGCATGACAGTAGGTATTCAACAACAAAAGGATTCTGTTGTTCAATGGCAGCTTCTATGGCTGTCTTGCCCTCAAAATTGCAGGCAGTGGGATCACAGCCAGCCTCAATCAACACCTTCACAAACTCCAAGCAGTGTTGTTGGTTGTGATGGGCAATGGTGAGATGGAGTAGGGTATCACCATTGTCCATAGTGACATGCACATTAGCACCACTGCAGAGAAGAGATTTCACCACCCGTGCATCCTGGAGTTGGTATGACATAGCCCTGGACAAGATGTCTGAAGGAATTGGAATATTGCATGACAGTAGGTATTCAACAACAGAAACATTTTGTTGTTCAATGGCAGCTTCTAGGGCTGTCTTACCATCAGAATTGTGGGCAGCAGGATCACAGCCAGCCTCAACAAACATTTTGACAAATGCTAGACACACTTGTTCTTCCTGATGGGCAATGGTGAGATGAAGCAGGGTATTGCCATTGTCTATGGGGGCATGCACATTTGCACCTTCATGGAGGAGAGATTGCACTGCTTGTGTATCCCGGAGTGAGTATGACATAGCTCTGGATAGGATGTCCGGAGGAATTGGGATGTTGCATGAGAGTAGGTATTTGACAATGGAAGCATATCCTCGTTCGATGGTGGCTTCTAGAGCCGCCTGGCCCCTACAATTGCAGGCAGCAGGATCACAGCCAGCCTTGACAAACATCTCGACAAACTCTAAACACACTTCTTCTTCTTGATGGGAAATGGCAAGATGCAGCAGGGTACCATCATCCGTAGTGGCATGCACATTAGCGCCTTTGTCGAGAAGAGATTGCACTGCTTGTGTATGCCGGAATGAGTATAACATAGCTCTGGATAGGATGTCCGGAGGAATTGGGACGTTGCATGACAGTAGGTATTTGACAATGGAAGCATATCCTCGTTCGATGGCGGCTTCTAGAGCCGCCTGGCCCCTACGATTGCAGGCAGCAGGATCACAGCCAGCCTCAATAAACATCTTGACGAATGCTAGACACTCTTCCTCTTCCTGATGGGCAATAGCAAGATGGAGCAAGGTATCACCATTGTCCGTGGGGGCATGCACATCAGCACCTTCGTCGAGAAGAGATTGTACCGCTTGCGTATCCTGGAGTGGGTTTGACATGGCTCTGAATAGGATGTCCGGAGGAATTGGGACATTGCCGGACAGTAGGTATTCAACAACGGAATCATATTCTTGTTGAATTGCGGCTTCAAGAACTGTCTTGCCCATGGAATCACAGGCAGCGGGATCGCAGCCAGCCTCAATAAACATCCTGACAAATGCTAGACATTCTTCCTCTTCCTGATGGGCAATGGCAAGATGGAGCAGGGTATCACCATTGTCCGTGGGGGCATGCACATCAGCACCTTTGTTGAGAAGAGATTGTACCGCTTGAGTATCCTGGAGTGGGTATGACATAGCTCTGGATAGGATGTCCGGAGGAATCGGGACGTTGCATGACAGTAGGTATTCGACAATGGAATCATATCCCTGTTGAATTGCGGCTTCCAGGACTGTCTTGCCCTTTAAATCACCGGCAGCGGGATCGCAGCCAGCCTCAATGAGAAATTTCACGATGCCCAAGCACTCTGCCTCCGTCCGATGAGCGTCATCTTCGTCATCCTCGCCGTCAGAGCTCGTATCCACCATAATGACGAGTCGAAGAAAGGTAGTGTCGGCGAACTTAATGCCATCCATATCTGCGCCGTTGCACAGTAGCCATTCAATCATTTGAGCATCGCATCGTTGAGATCGCAGAGCATGATATAAAATGTCAGGAGGAACGGAACCAATGAATGGGAGTAGCGCCTCTGCCACGGAGACATCGCCAAGCTTCACCGCCTGCAGAAATGCTGTCTCATCTCGTGAATTAGGTAGCTGAGGGTCACATCCGGCATCGATGAGCATTTTTACGAGCTCTAGTCGCCTCGGTTCCCAAGGACACCTTACAGCGAGGTGAAGCGCGCTGTCCCCAGTTCTAGGTAATATGGCACGAATATCTGCACCCCTGCGGAGCAAGAAAGAGGCTATAGGTACTGTTTCTGACGTGTCTCCGGTCGCTGCCATAAAGAGGAAGTGTGAAGGGACTGGTCGATCCGATGGAAGTAAAAAATCGAGCATCAAAGTGTGTGCTGCATGGACTGCGCGCTCGATGAGCTCCACTCCGAATGGACTGTCAGAGAGGTTTTGGCCAAGTTCATGCAATCTGCGTGCCAGCGCTACGTGATCCTCATCCGTCCTCTTGCTGTCCCCCGAATCGGGTCTCGCGCTACTAAATATCCCGCGAAGCAGTTTCTCATCTCCAATCTCGGCCACCCATTTCGCAAACTCTTCAGTTTGTGTCAACTTGACTAGAACACGAGTGTTATGCCATGGCAGACAGATAGCAGTGGCGAGAATCTCGTCGGATACCAGACATCCTCTCCGCAGGAGTTCCCCTACGAGCACATCGTCCCCTCGATCCATGGCAACCTCAAGCGGCGAAGCTCGATAGGAGTCGTCAATGGACAAGCTATGCATGTTCACGTCCGCGCCATTCTGGAGAAGAACAAGAGCATGCTCAGTCTTCCGCAAGTCCGCTGCATACATGAGAGCATTCGTCCCGAATCTCGAACTGAGGGGGTGACCTGAAAGATATGATTTGAGGAGTGCGGCGGACGAGTACGCGATGAGAATGTAGAGCTCAAAGTCATGTCTGAACGATGGCCACGAAGGATATGGACATCCAAGTTCGTCCTCACGTAATTCACAGAGACATTCCTAGTGTGATGGTAAGTGGCGAACATCCGATCCGAGTAATTTCAGCGCGTCGAGAACAGTTTTAGACTCCGCGTCGATATGAACGAGATGGTTGAAGCAGAAAGGAAGCACATAGGAGAGAATCGGAAACGATTTTGTTGGAGAAATTTTCAGACGGGAGGGGGATTGTTTCAGGAGGAAAGAGAGATGACGCATGCACATAATCGCTACTTCGGCATGAGCGACTTGGGGAACAATTTGGTATGTAGGCAAGGTTGTTCGGCAGGTAAGGTATTCCTGCAGAAGAGAGCATGAAACGATGTAAACGCAACAAATTCTCAAATCGTACCTTCACGCTAAAATGTGACAAGGTCAGGACATCCGTATCCTTAGAATACGACACGAGGCTCGAGAGCCTGTCCACCAGTAATCGTATTTCGCTGTGGCTCTGTGGTTCAGCCAAATCAACTGAGAGCCCGTCGATGATCTGGGCCAGCCGCAGGGGCGCCAACGAAACTACGAGCCAACCGAGTGTGCGCCGCGCGACTTCTCCTTCCACTTTCCGTTCGTCAATTCCTCCCAAGATCTTCTCGTATGTCTCTTCCAGTCCCTTCGGGAGATTGTTGAGCATTTTCTTCATGCCTGATTCGGTTGCACACCAGTCGAGAGCATCAAGCTGACATTGCACCCAGCGAAACCTGGGAATGGACCAGGTTAGTTACGAGCTGAGGCGATGCTTAGTCTTACCTTCCGTCCGCTTTTCGACCCAACATCTCGCTAATTTCTATCTTCAGCTTTCGATCAGCTAATCTTAAATGCATGCGTGAGTCTAGCTCCCGTTTGATATGCAACGATATGTCCCCAGCCAGTTCTTTTCCCAGGTTCTCTACGGAAAGTGATTGAAATCGCAAGAAATGACGCTGAATGATCGAATCAGGTCGGCTTGTCACTAATAGACGAACATCGTCATGAAGTTCGACAAGAGCGCGCGCGAGTGCATCAATATCTGTGCATTCATCTACCGCATCAACGATCACGATGGGTAGACGATCGAAACATCTAGCGGCTAGCCATACAAGTTCACAGAGGTTATTGAGATCACTGAGCGATAGTGTACCCTCGCATTTCCGTTGCAATATTCTGCTTGGGAGGTCGCCTGGGTCGACGACGAGGTCCAACATATGGTGGAACAGCTGAGAGAGTAGGGAACGCATGAGCTCCGTGGGATCCATTGATCGCTGGTCACGAAAATCGCAATAAAAGAATATGAGAACTTCTCCGCCGTATAGGGTATTCTTGAGGTGCTCGATCGTGGATGCGCTGCAAGATATCAATACTGGGACGAGTAAATGATCGATA
Source organism: Heimioporus retisporus (assembly GCA_038090495.1). Taxonomy (NCBI): domain Eukaryota; kingdom Fungi; phylum Basidiomycota; class Agaricomycetes; order Boletales; family Boletaceae; genus Heimioporus; species Heimioporus retisporus. The sequence goes on along the minus strand of JBBPMV010000703.1, from coordinate 3,571 downwards.
AACTCACACAAAAACTGACTTTCCACAACCGGCTGTGGATTCACAGCATGTCCTGCATTAGCCATGATGAATCATGGCGAGCGGGAGAACACACCTTTACCATTCAACCACAAAGATTGATATCCGCCAGGCCTCCACTTTTCATATGCAGTGGTGTTGGAGAACCATGCACATGTTCCTTCTTGACGTAGTTGGAGAGTATCATGATGTTTCTGCTTGCAATCCAACGCATCGAGCCATCGAATGACCTCTTCCAATATTTTTTCTAGGACAAGTACTGTTAGTAAATGGCGTAATGAAATTTCGACACATACGATTGGTATTCTTTTTGCGTGCTCGTTTCGGGTCCAATGAATGACCACCCTCAGGCTCGTCTTCTGGGCTGTCTTCTCTTGCTGTATGATATTCCTCCTCCGTGTCTGTTGTTAGGCTGTCGGGACTGCGTTCAGGGACCAATTACTCAATTTTCCGTGTATAACACATACGTGCTTCCCTGGGTTGTGCGGGCGACCTGAGGAATATGACGGGTTTCTGCCGTGTGGTTTCGAAGCCCTTCTTGGTTCCTGAACGTTTCAATAGCGGGTCAGGTTAACGGTTGGAAGATGTGATGAAAGGACTCGCCAAACATCACGCGCGAGTAAAAAATGAAAATGGCTTTTGTGTTTGTTGAAGAAGGTCATGCACGCAGTGAGCATGTTTCTGCTCGGCCCACACGGTCGGGGATGGGCTCTGTTAGGCCAAGCGTTGCCATCTTCCTGTAGTATATCATGGGCCTCTTTCAGTTTTTCCAAGCATGATTGTGGCGCTCCGCTCCAAAGCCACTCGATTACTCGACCATCAAGGGTAGACAGATTAAGGGTGATAGCATCAATGATTGTATGCGAAAACGTGCGGATTGCATCTAGCTGGTCAAAGAACTCTTGAACCTGGAGGGCGAGATGTTGGTTGCTTGTTTGGTTGCTCGTCCCGTATGCCAATGCTGCAGAAGAACGAATTTGAACAGAAATGTTCACAATATCAACGAACGTTTGCTGGCAGTGAGCCAATACCCCTGCCGACATTGTACGATGAGGAGAGAGTCGAACGAGTGTCTACCACAGCCATGAGGAAGGCTATAGTAGCATAATCCTGTGCGTATGGGTGGGACACGTGACAGACAATCTTATCAAACCACAAACTTGGAGGAGCGGTCTGCATTGTCTGCCTGACACACTGCTCCAAACGCCACACGACCGCGCCGGCCTCCACATCGGCACCTCCATGGTCCGTCCGAGTACCCCCTGCCGCGCCAACAGTCTCCACCTACCCGCCCCCCATTCTCGACCACTCCCCCCGCCGTGGAACCTCATGCCAACATGATACACGACGCCATCTGACACGGAACCAGGGTCGCTGCGACATTCGCCCCTGCCTCGTCGTGCGTCTGCCACCACTCCAGCTTCATCTCGACTTTGCCATGTGTGAGGCGCACCCGATACCTAGCGCACCGCGTTTGGCCCCGAGGCAGCTGTCCGAGGACTACTGTACCAACGACGTCCCCCTGCCATTTTCATCGTGTACGTGCTCTCCTTATCTCGGCATAGCGATGGTCATTGTTTCACATAACATCGGACACGTCACCGGATTCGCTTTTTTTGCCTCTGGTGCATCCCATGTATGCCCGGGCCTGTTGGCTGATCGTCACCAACAGTTTGACGTCCAGGTGTATTCAGGCCTCTGTATCACCATTCCATCGTGGGCGTTGAGGAACGCGGCGTATCCTTAACAGCCAAAGGTGTGCGTTCCGTTCACGTCCGCCGCGTGGTGCTCACTCCACGATAGCGTATTCTCGAGGCCCGACGAAACGAATCAGTATGCAATTACGTAAAACGGACAGAATCATGACACGAATCACGCGCATGGACACGACGTTGACATTTAACGTCTAGCACAATGTTGTCTCTCTTCTTTCCTTTCCATGCACTGCCGTGGTCGGTGTATGTTATCACTTGGTGTAGCATTTCTATATCACCTTGACCCTTTCCTTTCGGACGACAACGGACTTTTCAGACTTGATGGTGTTTATCATATCTTTGTACTTTGCTTCATAAATAACATCCATATGTTTCACTACCTGATCGACCCATCGCGAGCTTTGAGCTTCTTTCCAGACACCTCAAACTTGCTTACAATTACACCTGCGGGAGCCAACAGACACAGACTGTCACTCATTCAACGGTCATTGATCATCGTCGCCGCACGGACATTAACAGACGCATGCCATCGTCCTGCAGAATCACAGCCGGGACAACCCCGACAGGCCCTTCGAACTGCACACCATACACAGGGATCCCGACTGCGCGAAGGAACCCGATGCAGTCGCCAGGAGACACCATGCATGGGGTGCAGTTTCCGGTCCACCTGCACCCATGTATCCACAACCGGGCACGAAAGATCACAGGGGAGCGCCACCGTCTCTCAACGTATTCTAGAATGGTCAAACATCCGTTGTGGTATTGCAGGCGTGTTCCGGCGCTGTGCAGCTGCTTCCCGCCGGCACTCAGAGAGACGCGAATCCCGGACACGTCTGGGATCGACAAACGCATCACAGATCGATCGATGCGGCTTTCCATGCACAACGAACCGGGGGACCGTATAAACGCAAAGAGTGACTGGGATCTACACGGACCACCTCTGCGACTCTGGCAGCGTCGATTTCAAGTTCCGCCTCGACAATGTTTTCGGCGAACGGTGCAAACGTACTAGGGCTTACGATGAGTCGGGGGTAACCCGGGTAACCCGCGTGGGTAACCTGCGGGTCGGGGGTGGGTCAGGTTACGGGTGGGTACGGGTACTCAGGGGCTAGCTAACCCGGGTGGGTATGGGCATTGGGGGGCGAAAGAGGAGCTTACCCGGGTCATACCCAGGTATACCAGGCACTGAACACGTGCAGCACTTAGTGTAACCACATTGTACTTTTTGAATTCACCAATCGCTATCCTTGGAATTAGCAAGCCGCATGCACCGGATGCGCAGAGAACACAAAGGCGCTGCAATAGCATACGGTACACATTACTTTCTATGTTGTGTCCACTATGGTAGCATGTGGTGCCGTTTCTCCTTGATCATAATAAAAAAATGCACCGAGGATAGCTTCCTGACCTACCATTTCCCCCATGAGCCCCAACTCGCCATCCCGAAACATGCCGCCAGACTCCCCATCGAAGCATACACGATCGCGCGAGAGATCAAGACAATCTTCGCCATTGTCCTACAGTCGCCATCATGTAAGCGAGTCAAACGTGGAACGCTATCTGATTCAGAGGTTTGGGACTGGGAAGACGACAAGATTCTGGGTATGTCATCGCGCAAATCCACTAGAAATGAAGCCTGATTCACCTCCGAGTCTAGCGGAGTCAACTAGGAAGTTTAACGTACCTTATACCTCACGATTGGTTCGGCGAGCATCAGGAAAATGACACTGCGCTTACATAACCTTATTTGTACTTTCCAAACTTTTGGCATCGTAGCCGACAATGTCACTTCCCAAAAAAAGTACTTAAGGAACACAAGGGCTGAAAAGTGCGGACTC
>JBBPMV010000702.1:0-12618 GCA_038090495.1 Heimioporus retisporus | reverse complement strand
AATATGTTTTTATTTTATTTTATTTTTATCATATTTGATTATTATGGCATTCCAAGAGGCTCCAGGACTGATCTTAAGGTTTAGGATGTCTGGTATGGTATATATCTTATATATACACATTATAAGTACATGAAATACAAGGGAAATACAAGAAGAGAAAAAAAAAACATATGATCAAGGAGATTTTCCAAATTAGAAACATAATAGAAGTAGTGGACTGTTTTGGATTAGTTTCTGGCGCTTCTTTGGTGCTTACATAAGCATATTCACACCATCTGTACCTAAATTCAGGGGCAGAGATTAGATGAAGAATGGAGAATCAGCAAAAGAAGCTTTCCTATTTGAGATATGTTTTGAAAACATATTACTTACTGTATGATGTCATATTGACATATGTGGTGATTTAAACATTAGAGATACAACAAAACAATAGGTTAAAAATATTCCAAAATCATCTCCAAACCATCTTCAAACCATCTTCAAATCATCTCTGAACCATCTCTGAACCATCTCTAAACCATCTGCAAACCATCTTTAAACCATCCCAAGCCCTTTTGAAACCACCCCAAACCCTCTCAAAACTCTTACAAAAGCACCTTAAAAATGCCTTTAATTATAAAAAATAGTCACTGAATATATATAGAATGATGTCCAAAAAAGGCTAAATTAAAGGGCAGATGGTTGACCTCTTAGGTCATATATGACTCTACAAAAAACCCTACCTAAGAGGTCATCCAACCCTCTTGAAACTGGTGCCTAAGGTGGACTCAACGGCGTGCCGCCACCATACGACAACGACACGACCTGCCACCACTACCACGCGACGACGAGGCGGGGGAACGGCGACCCAACGGCGTGCCGCCACCATACGACACGACGCGGCGTGCCACCACTACCACGCGACGACGTCGACTTTGGCGAGGACGCACAGTAGCGCGCCCACCACCTCAACGACGACGACGAGGCGGGGGAACGGCGACCCAACGGCGTACCACCACCACCACCCGACGACAACGACGCGGGCGAGGACGCGCAACAGCGCGCCCACCACCTCAACGACGATGACGAGGCGGAGGAACGGTGACCGAACGGCGTACCGCCACCACACGACGACCACACGGCGTGCCACCACTACCATGCGTCGACGACGCGGGCGAGGACGCGACCCAATGGTGTACCGCACCACCACGCGACAGCAACGACGCGGGCGGGGACGCGCACGGCGTGCCCGCCACTTCAACGACAACGACGTGGCGGGCGGCACTGCTACCCAACGGCGTGCTCCCACCACTATCACGCGACGACGACGACGCGGGCGAGGACGCGCAACAGCGCGGCCACTACCTCGACGATGTCGTAGCGGTACGGCAACCCGACGTCGTGCCACCACCACTGCCACCACCACACGACAACGCTGTGTGCTATCACCGCGCGACAATGATGGCACGGGCGAGGTCGCTGCAACAGCGCCCCCACCACCTCGGCGACGACAATGCGGCAGGCGGGCGACCAAGCGGCACGCCACCACCACCACCACCGCAACGACGCTGGTGAGGACGCCACAGCAGCGTGCCTACCACCTCAGCGACGACGACATGCGGTAGGGCAACCGAAAGCCAACGGTAGGATCGTACACATTTACTATCACCATGTATTGTACACTGTATTACAATACAATAAAAAATATTTCTTTTTCTATTTGTACTTGAACGAAGTGTAAAAAAAAAGTACCTTTCGGTGTACGGGTTGTACAGCGCTGTACGGTACTTTACGGTACAGTGCTGTACAGATTACTAATCAACGTTACAGCACTGTGACCCGCTGTAGCGCCGCTGCACAAGGGGGGACCTTGCCATAACGCTGTGACACCTGTCACTCGCTGTACAGCATTGTACATAACATCCGTGATTTGCTGATGCATGTCGAGTCAGCCACCAAGTGCAAGGATCTGCAGACATGTCACGTTGTCGAGACGTAAATGGCAGGCGGACAAAACAAATGTACATATCGCGTCTTGAAACACGCGCCGTCAATCCGTCCCTGTTTTTTTTTCTACTTTGTTGCCCTCTCTTTTCTTCTTTGTTCACCATGGTCGTCCGTGTTCAACGCCCCGCGCCCGCGTTCAAGGCCACCGCCGTCGTCGAAGGCATGTTCAAGGACGTCGCCCTCTCCGACTATCTCGGCAGATGGTGCGTAAGAAGAAGCGCGCGTGTGTCGAACGCTGACCCGAACCTCATCGACAGGGTCGTTCTGTTCTTTTATCCCATGTACGTCGACGACGCCCGTGGTTGGCGACCGCAGCTGACGCGAACGCGACAGGGACTTTACCTTCGTCTGCCCGACCGAGATCCTCGCGTTCAACGACGCGCTGGCGCGCTTCCACCAGCTCGACGCGGTCGTCCTCGGTGCATCCTCTCTCTTTTTGTTGCTGTTGTGCGTGCTGACCCCCGCACACAGCGGTCTCGACCGACTCGCAGTACGCGCACTTCAGCTGGGCGCAGCAGCCGCGCAGACAGGGTGGGCTCGGCCCGGACTTGAAGCTGCCGCTGCTCGCGGACCGCACGATGCAGATCGCGCGCGACTATGACGTGTTGGTCGAGGACGCGGGGATCGCGCTCCGCGGGCTGTTTCTCATCGATCCCAAGGGGATCGTGCGGTACGTTGCGTCGCGCCGTAGTGCATAGATAGTGTCGCGGCTGACGGTGAGGACTACTAGGCAGATGACGGTGAATGATTTGCCGGTGGGGCGGTCGGTCGAGGAGACGTTGAGGTTGTTGCAGGCGTTTCAGTTTACGGTGGGTCTTGCGTGTTCGTGGTTGAATGTATGTGATGTTGGTTGTAGGACAAGCATGGCGAGGTGTGCCCTGCGGGGTGGACGGAGGGTGATAGGACGATCAAGGCGGATCCCCAAGGATCGCTCGATTATTTCGCGGCCGTGGATGGCGAGGCCGAGCAGAATGGCACGTCCAAGAAGCGCGCGCGCATGAACTAGAACAGATCGTGACTTTCTTGTGTATACAAACATACGTCCAATATGACATCTTGAACGTGGGCGGGCAACTTTTTTACATGGCGTTACGCCTACGATTGGATGGTCAACCAAGAGTACAAGTACACACGCAAAGAAAGAACAAAAAAAAAAGAAACAAGGACGACAGACAGCAAAGACCGAGAAAAAAAACCCGACGAATCGTTCATTTACCTGGCAGACGCGTCATGGTTCAATGCCGCCTCGCGCTGCCCCAGCTCTCATCGCTCCCGGCGTCACTCTCGCCTTCGTGCTGCCCCGTGACCACGAGCACCTCGCTTCCCTCGCTGCCCTCCTCTTCCCTGTCTAGGAACGGATTGTGCGTAGGATCGACGACCACCGGGCCACCTGCGATCCTCGCACGCCACTCGTCCTCATCACTCACCGACATGAATTCGGCCTCCGACACCGAGGCCGACGCGGTACGGCTCACCGGCATCGGCGCACCCTCGTCGCTCACCGACATGTATTCGGCATCCAACTCCGACGCGGAGGTCGACGCGGTACGGCTCACCGGCATCGGCGAGAGGTACGCTGCGGAGACGAACGAGAGCGCAGGCGAGTGCGGTCCATCGTCCGCGTCGGGCGAGAGCCGAAGCACCGGCACTCCCCCCTCCGGGACGACGCTGCGCGTGGACGACGACGGCGAGGACAGAATGCCGATCGACGGCACCGGGGAGACGAACACGGGGGGCGTCGGCGGGGCAGGGTAGCGTTCCGAGAGGGAGGCGAGCATGGTGCCGTCAGCGGATGCGTCGTCAAAGGGAGGGGCGACTTGGTGCACGAGGCCGCTGCCTTTCCGGACGGGACCCGGGGTGCCCACGGTCCGCGAGGAGCTGGTCGAGTTGGCCCTCCTGGGCGCCATGACGCGCGTGATCGGGGAGAAGGGGCGTTCGCCATACATTTCTGCGCTCGAGCGGGGTGTGTCTGGGAGGAGGGGGCCAAACGGCGATTCGTCCGCCATGACCTGGTACGTGGGGGTAAACGGGAGGGGACGAGGGACGACCTCGCCATTGATGCGTGGGATGTCCAGCGGAGATGGGCAGGCAATGTCGAGGTGGCGGGCGGCATCTGTGGGATGGGGCTGGTACGCTGGATCAGTCGTGCCGGGGGATGGGGTCCGCGGGAAGACGGTAGGCAGTTCAGGGATGGGAGAAGGCGGACGGACGAACGAGGCTGGATCCCTCTGGGTCGTCGTCGACTGGGACTCGGACCTGCGACGACGGGTGGGTGTCTGGGGCAGCGAGAGCGTGCTCGGGGTAGCGGGCGAGGAGACGTTGGAGATTACATAGGCATGCGGGGAGTGCATGAGCGACGTAAACGACTAGCGCATCGTCAGCATCGTGAGTCCGCGCGAACGCGGCCAACGCACCTCGTCCAGGGTCGTCGTCGTATCCAACAGGTCGGCATCGTCCATGAGGCGATCGGTACGGCGCTTGCGCAAGCCGCCCTTGGTTCTTTCTTGACTGCGGAGGACCTCGTTGCGCCATGCGTCGACGCCTCTGGAGCTGAGGGCGTCGAGCTCGAGGGCATCGACTGGGAAACCATCGGGGACTGGTTCGGCTCGATCGCCCTGGAGATCATCCGTGTGATGCGAGGAGCTGGAGGATGGCGCGGATGTGCGACGGCCACGACGACGACGACGGCGACGGGTCGAGTCTACGGGGACAGGGACGGCGTTCGCACGGCGGCGTCTGCGCTCGAGAAAGTCTTCGGCGAGGGCCTCGAGTCTGGGGGCGAGGTGGGGTTCGTAGACGTACTGGCGAGGAACGTGTGAGTGCACGTGTTTGCCGGATGGGTGGGGCGACGAACCTCTTTGAATGCGAGCAGCGCTGCGAGGCCGGCGACGGCGGCAACGACGTACACAGCGACGGGCGGGGGCATGGTGGGATGTGGACGTCGTCGTGCGCAGCAGCCAGGTGGTGGTGAGTGTCGGGCGGGTCGTGCCAACGAAACAGGGCAAGCTAGCTAGTGGTGGTGAACGGATCTGACGACTAGTAGCCCGCAGAGGATGCAAGGACGCTTAATGGACGGTTCAGCTGGAAAACAGAGTCGAATCGAAATGAGAGTTGGTGCCGAACTCCCGGAATGGACGCATCACCCCTTTTTACCTCCTACAACCCGGAAATATCCGACCATTACTTGCTACTTACTACATCATGAAAGAAAGACTGACGAACGAACCCCACAGAAACATCGAGTTATATACTCACCCAACGATGCCATTGCACGCGGCCCGACGCTCGGTCGCTTCGCGTGAGACCGCCTATTCGCGGCACCAGGTACGTCTTCTCATCGGAAAACGTGTCCCCCGCCTTCGCGACAGATGGAACGCGTGGAAATGGCGGCGCATGTGATACAGCAAGCGAGCTAAACTTGTCTTGGGCGCTTGGTCTGGACCACATGCTCAAGGATGGAAAACAGACATACGTACGCGCGCGGCAAAAATGGCAGCGCTGGAGAACCTGTTTGACCAACGTGATTGCTGCACCGGGCGGGGTACGTAGATCACCGGCGACATACCTCAGAGGGCGACAACATTCCTCGACATGTCCGAGGGTCTCCCGAGCGAAATCGACGACGATGCACAGGGAACGCTCTCGAAAGACGCACGTTGCTCCAAACAACGCAACCCTCGTCTGTTTCAGTCTGTTTCAATCGCAGCCGAGCACCGACTCGATCATGGGCTCGCAGCGCCTTCCAGCCCCAATGCTCGCTTTTCCAGTCGTACATACCCACCACACGCACGTTGCTGTGGGACTCATTCTTAGCTGCTGATTTCCGCGCACTGCGAGGCTATTTTCGCGTGTCCGTGAGTATCTGCCCCCATCTACTTTTCCCGATCAGACCTTCATTTCTAATGCCCTTGTGTCCACCGTGCGCTCTCCACCTATATTTATCCCCACAGGCATAGACTTTAAAAACCGACCCGAGGGGGCATCATCCACCGCGCATCGTACCATAGCTTCACTGAGCCATGTTGCGTAACGCTTCCTGGTTCGCTTTCCTCGCCCTCGCCCTCCCGGCATGGCTCGCCACAGCCCAGAGCCTCGCTTCCGAGGCATATACCCCTATGGCAGCTCCCTGCCCGGAAGGTTTCAACCTCGTCCGCATGGCAGGCCCCATCGGTAATCAAACTCTCTCCACGGAAGAAACCACATATGTCAACAACCGCCGCACCCAGGTCATCCCCGACGCGTGGAAGACCTATCTCGCCAACGTCGAGGGCACCGGCGTTGCCCTCCCCTCGTACGTATCCAGCATCCTGAACGGCTCCAGCACCGAGACCCCCAACTTTGGTATCGCCACGAGCGGGGGTGGCTACCGGGCCGCCATCTTCGGCGCGGGCGTGGTCAACGCCCTCGACGGACGCAATGAGACCTCCAACGCGGCCGGTCTCGGTGGGCTCCTGCAGGCGACCACCTACCTCGCCGGCCTCTCCGGCGGGTCCTGGTTCGTCACCTCCCTCGCCCAGGCCAACTTCCCGACCATCCAGGAACTCATCTTCGGCTACCCCGATCCGACCGTGTCCGACGACACCTGGGGCGGGTGGAACGCCGACTACGACCTCTTGGTGCCCAGCGGGGACATCATCACCGACATCGAGTACCTCATCCACATCGCGGACGAGCTCAAGGGCAAGTACGACGCTGGCTATGCGATCACGCTCGCAGACTACTGGGCGCGGTTGTTGGCGCGGCATTTCGTCAACGGGACGTTCCCGTCCAACTTGTATGACGAGTCGTACACGCACGGCGCGGGGATCTTGTGGTCCCAGGTACCAGAGACGTGAGTGAATCGAGACGGGTGGAGCGATATGCTGACCGTGCATCAGGGAGGCGTTCATGACCTACTCGATGCCGTTCCCGATCGCGCTGTCCGACATGACGGAGCCGGGTCAAAACATGACCAACACCTTGTCGGGGGACATCATCCCGCTGTCGAACCCCCTGATCGAGTTCAACGTCTGTGCGTCACAACCGCTCGATGTTTGGCTATATACTAACGCGACACAGACGAAACGGGCTCGTACGATCCCATGCTCTCGGCGTTCGCGCCCACCAAGTACATGGGTACGACAAACACGACCATCTGTATTACCAATTACGACCAGTCGTCCCTCGTCGCCGGGTCCTCGTCCGAGCTGTTCAACGAGCTCAACATTACGGTGCGTCGCGCCATTACGCGTGAACGTTGGCTGATCACGTGCGTGATCTAGAGCGAACTAGAAGAGTACTTTGGTCCCGAGATCTCGTTGCTGAACTCGCTCTTGCCAGAGGATGGCATCGAGCTCGACGTGGCGTTGTGGCCGAATCCGTTTTACGGCGTCGCACCAGACACGTTCATCGCATCCGACCAAACGGATCTGCAACTCGTAGATGGAGGCGAGGACGGCGAAGAGATTCCGCTCCAACCCTTGCTCGTCAAAGCACGTATGGTGGACACGATCTTGGCGATCGATGTGGTGCGTGGCTAGATCCGTCGTCGTGGCGTTGCCGTTGCTCATGTGCACGCTAGTCCGCGGACACGTCGGACGACTTTGCCAACGGTGCTTCGCTGATCGTAAGTCGCCCTCGTATCGGTGGGTGGGCGTATCGCTGACCGATCTCCAGGCGACGCAAGACCGCACGATGCTGCTCGCACCGGCCTACTCGTTCCCGCCCGTGCCGACAACGACGGAAGAGTTCGTTGCACAAAACCTGACGCTCCACCCAACCTTTTTCGGGTGCGACGTGACAAGCGCGAACGAGAGCACACCGCTGCTGATCTACCTCGCCAACGGGGGTGCGCCCTACAACGGTGAATCGCCGGTGACGAACACGGGCACGCTGCAGCTCGACTACTCGGACTCGGAGCTGCAAGCGATGTTGGACCAGACGTTCGTGATCGCGACGCAAGGGTTCCCGCAGAACGCGACGATGACGTACGACCCCGAGTGGCCTGCGTGCTTGGCGTGTGCGGTAGTGGACCGGGCGCGGGAACGGGCGGGCGAGGCGCGGAGCGGGGTGTGCGAGAGTTGTTTCGCGCGGTACTGCTGGGATGGGAGCACGGTGAGTTGAACGGGGTCTTGAAGTGGCCGCTTAGTTTGGTGAGGGGGGGATCTTGATCTTGGACGGTGTCGTAGATTTGGTTGTAGCGTAGTGGGATGGCTATGGATCATGGACAGATATTGTTGATGACCTCGGAAGATCGGCCGGCACGGCACTGAATCGTGATATTGAAACTCAGCGCCGCGCCGAGGATTCCGATCCGCAATGTTGGATTGGGATCTGGTTATCGCAGCGAGCTGGACATTTATCGCCTCGCTCTGTGGCGTTCGCCACACCGTTCGTGTTCGTATCGTACGGTTGCCATGTATCTTGCTTCCGACGGTGGACGTTTCTGGTGCTTAATTGGACGTTACGTGTCCTGTCTCGGTGCTTTATTACTTGTGATCTCGGGCACGACCTGCGGGTCGTGATCTGGAGCTGCACCTCCCCTTGGGCTGGTCCTGTTTCCAAAGGAACCCTCATTCTTGAAAATCGATCAAGGAACCCGGTGCCTTGCTCGAGCGCGGCGGTCCATTGACACCGCTTTTTTTTTGGGGGGGAAGGGGGAGACGGTCAGCATTCCTGCTCTGATTTGACGTATTCGATTCTGATTTACGCTCGACGAACGCCGCGACTGAATATGGACAATCTGGGCCAGCCGGGTACGTCGAGAGCCCCGCACACCGCCATGTGCGTGCAAAGAAGACGGTGTACGTGCCTTTTCGCGGCTTCTACGATAGGTCCCAGGGGCTAGTCTCGCCGAAGCGGCGTCCAGCGAGCCCGTCCGCGCAATTGCCTACGGGTGCGGGTGTCACCGGCTCGGTGCGTGTTATCCAAAAAAGGAAAGCAGATCTGCTTTTCCTCTTGCACCGATGACGTCCCCCACCGCTCGTCTGGCATCTTGGCTGGGTGTGACGGTTGTTATGATATGTTTTCGTCACGCCTCCGAGGACTTGGGTATATAATCTCCTCGATGTCCCCTTCCATCTCCTTCATTCCCCCCACTCTCTGTCCTTTCTTTTTCCCTTCTTCCTTGTCGTTCATCGCTATGGATTCGCCCAGGTTGCCCGACCTTTCTTGGATATCCCACAACGTCGCCCTCGTCGCCCTCGCGTCCTTTCTTCTCTACGCCCTCGCCCGTGCCATCTACCATCTCTTTTTTTCCCCCCTGAGCGCGATACCCGGCCCGTGGTACGCAGCCGTGTCTGACCTGTGGATGACGACACACGTGCTCCGTCTCCGCCAATGCATGACTAGTCACTGTCTGTTTGAGGAATACGGCCCCGTCGTGCGTGTCGGTCCCAACAAGGTGATTTTCAACGACATGACGTTGATACGGAACGTGTACTCGGTTTACAAGTTTGACAAGAGCACGTTTTACAAGGGCCTGCTGACGTGGGTCGTGTTCCCTATCGCTCCCTCCGTGTCCGCTGATGCGATTCTTTCTTTCGCCCGGATTAGGAACGAGAATAACCATGCGTAGGACTTCCCTTAATCAATCCGTATATGCATTCATTTGATATCAGGATGACCACGCTCGATCATATCGGGCATTCGGTGCGACGCAGGGCGTTTGCGCAGCACTACGTTCCGGCAAACTTGGCTCTCTTTCAGACGGAAGCGCACGATCACGCCCTGGAACTGGTGGCCGTGGGTGGTAATCTGCTCCCTCGTGTTCGCCTCTAACGATGTTTGTGAATCAGGCACTGGAACACGCCGGGGGTAAATATCCTCTGGATTGCCTCGCCTTGTTTCGCCACTATATGGTCGATGTCATTATTTCGTCTTCTCACGGCTATCGCCAAGGCGCGCTCGGCACTTGGATCCTCGGTGGGATGGACCCCATCGCGACTGCCATTTCTGACTTTCCAAAGAGGGGAATCGTTGTGGGTGTTTGACGTATAATGTGCGCGTGCCGTGCAAGCTGACGGGCTGTGGTAATAGCGCAGCACGCTGCCGTCTTGTATATGGAACTTGGTTTGTCGTATCCCTGTGCGACGTTGGCGTCAGATTTGCGATTCGGACAAGATTATTGGCGAGGTCTGTGGGGGTTGCCTCGTGTCGTTGCGCCACTCGTGATTCACGGAACCGTTTTAGTTTGTCGGTGCCCGCGTGTACGAGATGCGCGCCAAGGAAGGCATCAATGGATCCTCGGATAGGATTACGCTGTTGCAACGCCTCCTCGAGTACAAGTATTCGCCCCAACAGCAAATGCCCGACCACGATATCATTTCGGAATTGATGGGACACATGTGTGTTTTTTCTTTTTCGAGACCTGTAGCACCAGGTCTGACTTGCCGTCAAGGATTGCGGGCACGGATACCACGTCAAACTCTTTATCTTACTTTCTCTGGGAACTGAGTCGCAGACCGGACATTATGAACAAGTTGCAGGCGGAACTCGATCTGGCAATGCCCGATTGCCATGTCATCCCAGACTTGGCGGTGCTTCAGAAGCTTCCCTACTTGAACGCGTTCATTAAAGAAGGTAGCATTTCTTGCATGCTGCGCTGATCGTTGCTTAATCCGTATGGCAGGTTTACGACTATACACTGCGACACCCAGCGCCCTAGAGCGCGTTGTTCCTTCGTCTATATCTAAAAACGGCGCCTTGAATGACTCGTTTGATCTCATGGGCTATGCCCTGCCTCCTGGAACGGTGGTTGCCGCGCAAAGCTGGTCGATGCACCGTGATTCCAACATGTTTCCTTCGCCGGAGAGTTTTGTTCCCGAACGATGGCTCCAGGGACCAGACGCCACGGAAAAGATGGCGCAGTACCTGATGCCCTTTGGGACTGGAAGTCGCCAGTGCGGAGGAATGAATTTGGCATACATGATGCTCAGGATCACGGTGGCAGCGTTGGCCAGGAACTTTAATATCGCGGCTCCCCCCGAGACGAATGAAAGGAGTATGGAGATCAAGGACGCTTTTGTAAGTTGGCCTGCCATTTTGTCTGTGGAATGGCTGTATGACGCCCCACCTTGCTAGGTTATCTTTCCAGCTGCCATGGAGTGCAAGCTTGTTTTTCAACCCCGCAACTAACAGCGCTCGTACGACACCCATTCTACCCCCACGCGCTCTCTAAACATGTTATCGTCTTTCTTTCTCTCTTTTCCTTTCTTTCTTTTAGTATCCTAATCACTTGTATAATGACTTAATTATGGGCTTTTTTGTGTTTTCGAACCACTTCGTCTTTTTTTTTTTCCTCTCTCGATACGTTGGATGTTTTTGGGATTATCGGCGCTGTCTAGATACCCAGTTGGCAGGACCAAGATTGTATCTGTAACTCTTTCTAGATGTTGAATCTATTTTCGGTTCTGAGTTACGCCATGGTGGCGTGAAACATGACGCTTCTTACGCTATGCCGATTAAGGTGCCAGCTCAACCACTCTCACTCAAACGATGACCCAACGAGTGGCATCTTCTTCGGGTTCTGCAGTCAAGCTCGTGAGGGACGACGAGGAGCAGCGTCCAGCCACCACAGAAGATGCATCCGAGTCACCACCCCGACAAGGTTTCTGTGGCTTGTTTTCTCCAAGCACGGAACATGAAACCAAGCGCGCGATGCAGAGTCGACATTTGATGATGATTGGTGCGGATTTTATGCATGTCTCGTTGTGATACTGAATAAAATGACGTGTTTTAGCCATCGGTGGGACGATTGGGACGGGCATTTTCCTGAGTGCCGGATCAGTACGTCGACGTACCCTCTTGTCTGTCCGGGTGTTCATGGCGCGTCCTCAAGGCGGTCGCGCTCGCAGGGCCAGGGAGTGCCCTGCTGTCGTACGCCGTCGTGGGGGTGTTCGTCTATTGTGTCGTGATGACGCTGTGAGTCTTCGGTGGAGTTGCGTGCGTGCAAGCAGCGAATGACTCTCGGACGAACGAGCAGAGGGGAGATGGCCGCCATGTACCCGGTCTCGGGCGCGTTCTCCGTGTTCGGGACGCGGTTCGTCGGGGGTGCGCTCGGATTTACGCTCGGTGCGTCCGTCTCGGTGCCGTGGGTTCAAGTGTATTGCCGAACAAACGGCGGCTGACCTCGGAGTGACAGGGTGGAATTATTGGTTTCAATGGTACGTTTTTGTCGGGTGTGTTTTGGGTTGACGCGGGGTCGGGGGCTGACGGACGCGGGGTGCTGAACAGGAGTTTGTCGATACGTAAGTCGCTTTTTGCTCGGGCCGGGGTGTTGGTCGCTGATCGTCATGACATGACCATGGGGGTCATCAGCGAGCGAGGTGACGGCGGCAGCGGTGATACTCCAAGTACGTGGTCTCTCTCGCGCGTGTGCTCCATGATGATGTCGCTCAACGGCCTCCCCCCGGTTTGTTCAGTTTTGGGCGCCGCAGGTGCAGGCCTGGCAATGGGCCCTCGCGATCATCGTCCCCATCTTTGCGATGCAGCTGATCCACGTTCGGGTATACGGTGCGTGTCGTTGTTGGGCCTCTCGCGTCAACGTCCTCCGGGTCGTCGTCGCGTCGCTCACGCACGTTGTTTGTGCACAGGCGAATCCGAGTACTGGTTCGCGTCCATCAAGGTTGTCCTCATCGTCCTCTTCATCCTCGT
>JBBPMV010000701.1:0-12624 GCA_038090495.1 Heimioporus retisporus | reverse complement strand
AGCCGACGCAAGTTGCGCCATGCCTGTCCCAAAGATAGGAGCTCGCAGTCCACCAGACCTACATCCCACTCGAGATCGAGGTCTATGTTTTTAAGACTGCCGAATGCCATGAGAGGACGCAAGTCGTTGATGCAAAGTGTGGAGGGGTTCGGGCCATGGGGTTCCCGACGAAAGTGAATTCCGTCACAATTGAACACCTGGACCAACTGCAGTCGTTCAATCGCTCTGGCCACAGCATATCTTTGGATGCTAGCAAAGAAAGAGGCGAGATTCTCTTTTGAAGGGCGGCTATGAAAATAGGCACCGAATGATATGATGGAAGGCAGTTGAATGCGAGAAAGTAGGCCCGTAATCGAAGCCAGGAATTCCGAATTGACAGTGAAGATACGCAAGCCCGAAAATGTGAGTGGTGGGTCCCAAGAGGATACTTCATCTAGTAATATGGTGCTCGGCGTGAAGGAGAGTGATGTCAGTGTAGGTATGCAGGACAGATGTATGAGAGCATCCACACCCAGGGCGATTGCGTCACAGTCCACTACACGAAGATTTGACCAACCGCAAGCATGGTTAGAGACGATGTCGCTGATCGTAAATCTAGGATGAAATGCAGAGATGTGAAGGCTACTGATATTTGGTGAAGACTTAACGAATGATTGGAGGATACCCTGGAAACACTTGAAAATCTCCCATCTCAAGAATTCGACCCTGAGCGTAGTCAAGGATGGGAAAGGCAGACACAATAAAGGAGCAATTTCGTCTCCATAATTGCAAGAGAGAGATCGAACGTTTAGAAAGAGCGGCTCGGAGGTAGGAGGATTGGTGATTGGTCTAACAGACTCCCAGTAGAGCCCTCGGCCGAAGTTGTGTATGTGCCAGATGCGACGAGAGTAACTTCGCAAGATGTGCCATTCTCTTTCTTGAAGTGGTCTATTAAATCCATACACCGTTCTCTGATTGGTGTAAATCAGTCACTACCAAATTAAACCACGAAGAAAGATGGGAACTGCCTCACCCGCGAGAAGTCATCTTCGTGCTGAGAGCATACTTCTGGAAGACATCGTGGGATAGGAGAAAGGTCCACCAATTCTGACCAGAGGATATCCAGTGCTGGCTCCTCGAATGTGCGACACGTTCTAGCGAGAGCAGTAAGATCCGCACCACACGGCAGCGAATTTAGTAGTGAATAACAATGACCAAAAATGTTTGAAAGGATCTCTTGTATCTGAAGCGCGCTATGCATGGTGTCAGATTGGAGAGCCCCTAAGCAAATTACCACAAATAAACCACACCTGGCAGCACTGCATCCACACCAGCCGCCGTACGAGGTGAGCCTTGTCGCAAGGCACCGGGGGGTTTTTTTTTCTCGTCTTTACAGTTTAGGGATGGGAGTATCGATGATAGGTTCAATAAACACTATCCGGGTCCTGATTCGCAGAATATTCGAGGTGATCAAGCTCCGATCACCAAACGCCATGTATTCCTTTTCTTCCAGCAACCAATACCATCCCCAGATACTTCACCAGAATAGGTTCGATTCACTTCCTCGTAGCATCTCTTGTTTAGGATATCTCCATAGTCGAATCGGTCAAGCTCACCATCAATGTCCTGTTTACTATATTCGCGGAAATGACTATTACCTCGCTATCGTGGTCATTGTTCGCCCTCATCTCCCTCACGCACCTGCAATGCCTCCTCCAATTCTCTCACCCTCGCTTCCCACACGCCCGCCTCCTCCAACCGCTTTTCCAGCGTCCGGATCTCTTCCAGCACCCGGATGAGGTCGCCCGCGAGGGGTCCTCCGCCGGGTGTTGTCGGCAGGGGTGACGTTGGTATATCATGGTCCTCTTCGACCTTGGCGTCACCGTCGACACTTGTGTCGGGGGTCGCGATTGGCGTAAATGTCCACCTGCCCGTTCCATCCCCAACGAGTGTCAACAAATGCGTGTGATATCTCGCCAAAGAGGGTCTACACATATGAATAACGCGCCCGCACCAAATGCCGACGGGACACACCTCAACGAAATGGTGATCAGAGAAATGCCAAGCGCCTTCGCATGCTCGTACATTTGACCCTCGACGTCACTCGAGACCGCGCTCGTGCATTCTAGTTCAGGTTGATAAGAATAAACGCTGGTAAGACATGAACCCATCACGTACCGTCCAAGATAGCAAACTTGGGTCGGTGATAAAAGACGCGTGCTAGCGCCATCTGAGCCACGCTTCAGTTCTGCATCCTACACCCCACACCGCCCAAAACATAAAACTCACCCTCTGCTTCTCCCCCCCACTCAACACGTCTCGCCATTCCTTGACAGCTCCCCAACCCCCCTCTCGCTCTACCAGATACCCCAAATACGCCGCCTCCAAAATCGCTTGGAGTGCCCTTAGCCCCACTTCTGCATTTCCCCCATGCAACGCATAAAACGCGCCCAATGTCTGGGGATAAATCACCTGTTCAAGTAACGACCCCGTCACCATGTATGCGCGTTGCGGGACGACAAAAACACCAGGTCTCGGGCGACCGGTCGTTCCATCGATCTCGGAGTCGGGCGTGGGACGCGTGACGCGTGCCCCAGGACCGCTGGGTGCCCAGAGGCCAGCCAGAACGCGTGCAACGGCCGTCTTGCCTACCCCATTGGAGCCCGTTATCATGAGGTGCATACCCGGACGAAGGACGAGGCTCAGCGTTCGGACAAGGGTCGTGCCGGAGCCCGAGAAATGTTCGACGGGTTCTGCCTCTTCATCCGCATACTCGCCATTTTCCTTAGATGCTTCGCATGGCCCCCCATTTGACGTGAGTGAAGAAAGTGTCTGAGAAGGGATGCACACATCGACATCCCGTAGCTCAAACGTGTCTCCGTCACCGGGTTGAGCTGGCGGGAGAGCCGCAAGACTATGTAGAGTGGACAAGAGGGTGTACAATCTGCATCATAGTCTAAGATCAGGGTTATCAGGAAAGATTGGTTGAGGTACCTGCCGGTTAGACCAGCGACTTCGACCAAATCTTTATACGCATACATGAGTCGCCCGCCCGCGTCTGCAAGTGAAAGCAGAAGTCTACGATTAGATATATATGCTAGTGTGAAACCGGTCAAACAGGATCATTCTCAACATCTGGATGAAGGGCTTACTCTCAGTACGATCTGCCACCACCCGGTCGTTGGAGGCATCACCACGCTTGCGCGTAATCAACAACGGCACGGCAATCAATCCATACCCTGCCGCGCTCCAGAGGTACTTGATCACGAAATCCTCCGTCCACTCGTACGCGATCCGAATTTTGTATATCGAGTTGACGTGCTTGATGAGGCGCAAGTATGCGCTGGTGAGAATATCACGTTCGCGCGGACCGCCATTGTAAAAGCTGATATGGCCAGAGTCAGACAAACTTCGTGTACGCATTAAAAAAAAAGGGATACTTGCGCTACTTCTTCACACTCTCTGCCCACCCGGCCCACGCCGGCCCTGTAATCACCTTCTAAACGCGCCTCGATGGCGGCCAGACGCCCGAATGCGGGTGTGACCGCTTGGAGGATCTAAAGCAATCCAAATGCTAATTCAGATGCGCGAACAATCTAACGTACCTTGATTGTCAAGTAATAGTTTCCAAACAAGAGAAACGTGCCCCTAAACCCGAGGGACCGCGACAGCTGAGACGTAAAGAGCAATAGATCAAGCGACGGCTTCATTAAATTACCGCTACATGCCCGTCGGTCAATCTGCGACGAGGAATGGGAAGAAACGTACTATATACCGGCGACGCTCTCCGACCATGACTCGACGTCGGCCGTAATGTACTGGTCGACCCCCTGAAGCGGGACGCGGTAATAGCGGAGATAGGGTTGTGACGAGAGGTAGAGGTCGTGGATGTACCGCGTGAGACGGTCCCTGAAACGGAGCGAGAGCTTGGATTGGAGGTAGCGGATCTACAGTATGTCGGGTCAGCCGGAGGTTGTGTATGGTGGGAGCACGCACCATGGAATTGGTGTAGATGCTCGGGACGGCGAGCACAAACCAGAGGGCCAAGCCCCTAAGGAAGCCAGGGCCGTCTGCGCTAACGAGATCCCGGACGATGCGCCCATCGAGTCTGGCTACCGCGACGCTGAGAACCGTGCGGAGGACGAGAAAGCACGAGTGTGTGACAAGCAAGAGGGTCTCGCGAGAACGGATGGAGGGAATGACGATACGCAGGAGGGACGCGAGCTGCTGCCAGGACGAAAGGGAAAGCTTGGAGTGTGAGTCGTGGTGGTGGAGAAGAGGAAAGAAGCGCGCGAGCTTCGCGAGTTCGGACTGCGAATTTACGGGAAGCGGGATGGGATCGGAAGAGGGGCGGGAGGAAGGGAGGAGGGCAGAACGGAAGACGACGAGGGACGCGACGAGCACGAGCACAGAGCGGCGTCGACCGGGCTTGGAGAAGACGACCATATCAAAAGGGCCGCTCGCACTAGACAAGCATAGGTCATAAGATATAATAAACACGTGATTCTTGCATCGGATCAAAGCACAAAGCTGTATCGACCATACAGGACCAAAATGTGAAACACCCCAAGCACTACGGACACCTGCAGCTGCCCATTCAACGTGTCCGCCAGTGCGGCCATCCCCAGCGCGGCCAACAAGATCGGTCGTTGTTGCATGTGGTCCCAGCACAATGCAATCGAGACCGCCTGTGAATACGATCAACGTGACCGTCTCGAAATCGATGGGACACTACCTTGGCTGCGAGTATACATGCTTTCAACGTCCTGATCAACGCCTCTTGCATGCCATCCATCCGCCTGAAATACCCGAGGCATCTGGCCCCGCACACCGGAGGCACGGGCCGGAGAAGCGGTGTTTTGTCTCCCTGAGCCGAACTCGAACCCTGAGGTCCTTCCAGGGTAGGCACAGGTGGCAGCGCTCGCGGACCATTCGGGCTCAATTCGCGACGCACTTCCTCTGTCGCCCGTCTGACAGGAATCAGCGACCCCGACGACGCCCCAGAGACCGTCGTCACCGGATCAAACTACAAGCATTTGTCGATCTGCGTCACACTTATCATGCCCTCCAAATTTTCATATACGTACCCTGCCTTGTCGCATTGCACTCACGATCCGCTCGCTCGTCGGACGTACCGGTGGGTTCACACTCAGCAAGCCCTCCAACAAAATCAGGAACGCCCGCGGCAAATGTCGACTTTCAAACACGGCTGATAATGTGGATGAACTCCGAAATCTGACACAGCTGTCAATATGCTTCTGAGCGTAAACAGTCTCGCTTACCCCGGATACGTCAAAATTTCCTGCTCCAGCTTGTCCATCTTGTCCGCTTCATCCCTCGCGCTCGCCTCACCTTCCGTTGCATACCGGTACGGCAACCGGAAGAAGAGCATCTTGTGAAGCACCATTCCCAATGACCACATGTCAGACTTGGAGTCGATTTCCTGTAGAAGACCTGTCCGAGGGGATGGCAGTGATTCCGGTGATGCATATTCCAGCCTGATATAACGTGTAAAATAGATTGCTGCAGCGCAAGCAACGAACCACTTACGTCCCAGTGTTTCCGGAGCGCGGGCCCGAAGAATGAATTCTATCACGAGATGTACCAAAGTCCGACAGCATTGCACGGGGTCTAGACAGGGTGATGGTCACTACAAACGAAGAAACGAAAGTAGCGGGGACACTTGCATCAATTTTCCTTCGTCCCACGTTAACAGTACGTTACCCGGTTTCAAGTCCAGGTGCAAAATCGACCTGTCATGCTACGAAAATACGTCAGCTTCGCAACCCAGTTTCAAGTAAATCACACGAACCAAGAACGCAAGACCTTCGACAACATCTGATAGCAGGCTTTTGACCTCTTCCGCGCTGAGCAAGTGGACAGCTTTCAAGCTCGACCGACCAGCGACACGACTGCCCGAACTCTCTGCAATCTCTTGACGAAGACGTTCACGATCTTCGGGCCGTGCGTGCTTCATGGCGCGAAATGCCCGGATGCGTGCGGAAGGTGACTGCAGGTCGGGGGGTGCATCTGGTGATGACCGCATGTGAGGTAGCCTCGTAGGCCGTCCTAGCCGAACATCAATCAAATCATCCAGACTATCCATCCCAATGCCTAAGCATTCAGGTCACCCAAATCCCAAGGTTGACGTACCTCCCTCCTTCTGCCCATTGCATCAACACGCTGTCCCCGCTAGTTAGATCATTCTCCAACGCCAACCAAGTAGGATGACTCAACTGTAGCGTTGGTACTTTGGGGCCAAACGCCGAGAACTGACAGTTCTCCAACCACGCGTGATGATACGTAACGATATTCCTGTGATGGAGAGTCTCCAACAATCGAACCTGCAACCCAATTCAATATGATCCATCTCTGATCGACTATCGCCCCACACACCTCACGAAGGGTACCAAGCAGATACGAGTGTGACTCGCCAACTGCGATCTTTTTCACCGCAAATCGTCCTAGACGAGCGACTGTATGAGCGGACATCACCCGGATACAACAGACGCGTGAGCGTACCCAACGGGTTACCGTCCAAGACGTGCTACAATCACCGCTAGCAACGCCCCGGGTCCAACACAAAAACGCCAAACTCGCACCCACCTGACACAGATACACGCTTCCGTTCGCCCCCATTCCCAACCGGTACTCTTCCTGAAAGA
Organism: Heimioporus retisporus; assembly: GCA_038090495.1. Lineage (NCBI taxonomy): Eukaryota > Fungi > Basidiomycota > Agaricomycetes > Boletales > Boletaceae > Heimioporus > Heimioporus retisporus. The sequence continues at coordinate 5,980 of JBBPMV010000701.1, read as the reverse complement.
ACGCCTTGAAATACCCCTCGGCCATCGCCTCGCGCGGAAACGCAGATGCCCTGCTCCCGTGTCCAAACCCGTTGCTCAACGGCGGCGGACTCGACGGCCTCGAGCTCTCGTTGACAACCGCCAGCAGCTGGAAGTAATTCGACGCCCGACCGTGCGTCCCTCGTAAGTCCACGTCTTCGTCCACGTCCGCCTCGTCGTCGTCGTCGTTGTCGTCGTTGGCCGCCGCGCGCCCGAACCCAGGCGGAAGCGGCCGGTGACAAAACGGACACGGGGCATGCGAGACGTGCTGCACGCCCGCATCGGGCTTATGGTAGATCGAAAGGGCATGCGAGGTGGGGTTGTAGAGGACGACCTGATTCGAGGCGTGCAGGATGGGCTGCCATTCAGGATCAGGAGCAAGGGCGACGAGGGCCTGGTTGGGCGAAGGGGGAAGGCTGTCTTCGAACATTGGCCCTGGCGAAGGGGGCACGACGGTGGTGCAACGGGGAGATACGGAGTCAGGTGGGCTAGTGCTGCGCTTCGGTGGCACGCGACTCGGGGCAGGTCGCCGTGAGGTCAACGTTTGATGCAGCTTACGACACCGTACGAGACCGTCGCAGCTCGTGAACGTCGGTGTAGAGGGCGTTGCGACACAAACCCTATTGCCTAATGAGCCGGAAAAGGAAGCACCTCTATAGTAGGTTCCTTCTCAGATCGTCAACATTCTTACATCGTGTCGGTTGTCCATGTCAATGAGCTCTGATTTGAGTATCTGTGGCAACTCTCCCATGACACCCTTACTACGGCGATAGGACACCAGTCGGCCGAAGTCGGGTTGAAAGTGTCTTTGGACACCTCGGCAATTCCATTCATTCAGTTGCAGGCGAACCAATCGGCGCTCAGCAGCGTCCCGGCGGTCAACGAGCGTCCATAATATTCAGGAAACCTGCGCCGGCGAACTTTCCCATGGATGCAGATGAACTGAACGCGCGCAGCACCAGATCCTTTAGCAGAAGTCCTTCGCGGAAATTATATAATCAAACATGGCTTAATGTTAGCAAACCTTCATCGCCTTTCCCATGGCTAGACAGGCAGAACCGTACTGCCCCACTGCCTGCCGTCAACGCGCCATGTTGAGTTGCCAAGATCCACTGCTAAACGGTCTGTACCTGACCGGGACCTCTCACAGTCGACACCATGCTACTACTAAGACCGCCGAGCATAACATCGTACATGGCAAGACATTACTTCGCTACTGTTACAAGGGGCCTGAGTCGGGAATGCGATGGATGGGTTGACAGAATCGACAATGCTACACATCAGCACGAATCTCGGCGGCTTTCGTCCACATCTCTGACCGAACTTCTCCCGGGAGCGACAGCCTGGCAAATGGCTAAGTATGTGCAGAGTACTGACGCCGGCAGCTTGCGCTGTGAAAAGCTCACTTGTGTACCGAAGAAAACACTCCCAGCATTCATGCCTGCAGTCCGAGTGCTCCCTACGCCTATGCTTGGGAGTTCCTCTATGTCGTCAGAGTGCCCGCGAATTTGTCCTCTAAGATACATTCGAGCGTTCAGGTTGGCAAGAACGGTATTACAGTAGACCGCACAGATCGCAAAGCCAGGTACGATGTAGATCAAGGTCGATGGATCGACGAGCGACTGAGTTCGAGAACCCGCATGAAAAACATCGGTGGACCCGCAAAACAATTGTACGCACTAGGACGAGGGTGAGGACAACACACGCGGCTGTCAAATGCCCGAGTTGATGCAAAATACCACGAGCCGGATCAGAATATTCGCTGTCCTGAGCGCAGACGTATCTCGAGTCACGACTCACAAGGCGATGGATGCTGCTTACTTTGCATAACCAGCGGCAGCCAGCTTGTCGTAAAGTAAGAAAGACATTGAAATAGCGATTAGAATATCCAGCCCGGCAGGGATAGAGAGGAACACGAAGACAAGATTCTGCACCGAAATAAGTTCATTGCCGTGAAGATGCAGTATGCCCTTTCCTTTAATTTTTTCTCATTGAGCTTGGTAAGCTCGAGATTCGTCGCACTGCAAGGAAACAGGAACCACGAGTCCACGCACAATGTAGGACATGGAGAAAGGAACGTACAGCGCTTCTTCAATGTAAACTGAAAACGAGATCGTCAATATTTTGCGATGTACAGATCATCGGGACAGCTCACTTGCGACGATCACTGATACCGAACCAAAGAAACTTGTCAGAGTTTTGGCCGCAGATACTGAAGCCTTACCAATATCAACTGCCACTGGTATAAGCTACAACGTACGTTCATGCGACATTATGGTTACTTATTCCCAAGCAAGAACTACTTACCGCTACGATTGGAACAAGAATATTTCTACTGCTGACTGTACAACGGCCAGTGAATAATAATAAGAGGGAACTGAAGGCCGAGACGCACACATGTAAATTCGATAGATGAAAAAGCATTGTGCCAATACTGCGACGATAGCCTGAAAGACATTAGGCAAGTTGCGGGGAGAAAATATCGCATACAGAGGGTATCATCTGAGTCTATAACTTGTTGGCGTGCTCGCCGGTGAGCCCGCAAAGGGGACTTACGATGAGACAGCTAGATCCATAATCGATGAGTGAGAACTGAGATTAAGAAGACACTGACGCACGGACTATACACCAAAAATCCCAGCGGGTTCACAAGACTCGTCATAATGTACTTGTATACTATACGCAGGATGTACAAGCTAAGATCTCAGCAATCAGCTCAGATAATATGTTGAAAGACAAACCTCCCCAGGCGATCAACGCTTCATGGATCGTATTGGATACCCTATCACGAAGTATCAGGAGCCTGGCTGGCTTGTATGACATTGCAATACCATAAGACAGCTACCTTGAAAAGCCATCTTCTATGAATAACGTTCAATCATTAGACCCGTTCATAACATGACTTACAAGGCTCTTCAAGTATATCCCATCGTTCGGATAGCTGTAGCAAGGTCAGGGAAATCAGCGAATGCCGAACTTAAGCTCACTGGATGTAATAAAAATACCTGATGCGGAAAGTGAAGTGTAGGTCGATACATGTAATACACTCAGGCTGTAGGGAAGAAGCTCACGTTTGCATGCATGTGACACCATAAAATCCGACAGACAACACAACACCAAGGTACAAGGCACCATATATCGGCCCAACCGGCACAAGGGCGTCTGCTTGACTGGTCGCCATTAGGGAATCCCTTGTCCTTGTGTCCCTGTAGGCTGTCTTGAGGGGCGTTACCTTCGATGGTACTACGGATTCTCGCTATCGGTTGTTTTGGACACTGCCATATACATACACCCCCAGACCTTGCCCTTATATATTTGAATAACCTAACCTTTCACCTTACGGTCCTTGTCTATCTGCCTCACCTCGTAGGGCGGCGTGACTGATGGTTACCATACCCCTTGCCTAGTTTAGCTGGTGGAGCGAGGAGCGATGGACACTCATTTAGTAAATCAAGTGCTTACATGCTGTCCAATGGGATTCTCGGATATCAGCAAGGCAGCCCTGGATCGAATAGTTTTGCCAAGAGTTACGAGGCTCCGATTTGTCGACTCACCTGCAGGGCTCGTGCTATACACCATTATGCACGTGCCCGCAATCAGTTGAGGTAACACCAAACTCGGAAGTGCAGCCCCGCAGCACCGGTCCGATAATCAATCAGCTTCAGGCTACGCCAAATTTTCCCCCTATCACCCACTGTCAGGTGTCAAACCTAAGCTTTTTTGTTGGTCATGTTACAAGTTAGGGATCATGTGCCTCGGAAATGAACACGCGAGCGCGCACTCAGGGGTATCACTCACCACAATCGCTTGGCTCCATACCTACGTATCTCGAGTTCCGAGCTCAACAGCGCCATTGCCTAACCTTACGCCGGGGCCGAGGCAGCCCCACTTGCGTCCGTCATCCCGCCCTTTTCCCGGGCCATCAGGTCAACAGCCGCGCCTGTTTGACACAAGTACGACAACCCTGAGAGCTATGTATCATAGCGACACCTCGTAATGCAAAGGCACGTACGTACGTTGCGTCCGCCACGGTCTCTCGAACTGTCTTTCGTGACATGTCGTCATCGTCGTCGTGCCAACCTCGCTGAACACGCACCAAATATAATGATTCACGTTGCATGGACGTACGGTCTGCGTACACCTTTAACGTCAAGCCGCATCACGGCTTACCATCGGCCCAACGACGAGAGCCGCCTTATCCCAGGTTGTGCTCGACTCCAGGGTCGTCCTTACCTAGGACAAACGTTCCACGCTCGACATCCGGCGACCATCACCGGGCTTATGAAATTTGAAAAGGTACACCGAACTCAAGAGCACCAAATGCGCAGTCGCGGCGGAAGAGTGATTTTTGTTATTTTTGTCGTCGCACAGGTAATTTTCCGCATGCATTGACACTCGGCATTCTCCGCCGCGGCTCGTTATCCCCATGCATCGTTGTGAAGACTATCTGTCGACCTCGGCATGGGTGTATCGCCTTCATATCCATGGCAAGTAATAGAAGATGTCTAAATTTTCCGGTAGAAACTCGAACACGGGAATCAAACTAAGTTTTAGCCTCGTATGATTGTCCGAGAGCCTCGGGAGAACTCGAGTCCTCAGAGCTGCGCTGATTGGATGGTGGTGGACATCCTGCCAACATTTTTCCTTCGCTCTACGGGTTCTGGCTTGTCTTGCAAGAGCAAGTCGACGAGTCCGCGGACTTTCCCATGCTCGGATTCCTCTCATGCCTCCATGGGTGTTTTTTTTATACGGGCAGATAAGCGAACCAAGAAGTCGGCACGGTTGGGTGACTCGGTGTGTTGTGGTCAATGTGGAGGGTCGCTCGAGCAGGCATGCAAGGAGCCACCAATCGGGAGATGAACGCTTGAACACTAGGTTCCGGGTGCCGAGCATATGTCATCTATATTCACATCATGCAAGTTGTGCAAACACTCAGCTGAGTCCCGCGATGCTGGCCCCGTCTTTCATAAGTTCCTGAGCTCTTACCATATCACCACTTTCCAGAAGACTTGCAGGTTTTCCAGTGTTCAAATTCAAACCCAGATACTTCTCAAACTCTCTCGAATTTCAAATTCCGATGGTCCAGTAAGTTTGTTACCGATTGTGGCGCAGCGTTGTGCCACATAATGAATTGGCATGTGCATCAGACCAAGTCGACATCAACGGACTGACAGTGCTTAACAGTTGAAATACGACTTGATTTCGACGATAGCGGTTGATCTATTTCGGATCATGACGCCACACGGTATGACATATGTATGACCGCTGTCCACCCAAAATATCTTCGGCTAGCATTTGCTTCCATTGGCATCTCGATGCCGCACACGTGCACATGAACACGTCTCTCGGAGAAGACGGCGATCAGGCCTTCAGGATTCGAAAAGAGAAGCTCGATCGGCTGTGATGCTAGTGGCGTTGCTGGAACAGTGTTACATAAAACAAGGAGAATCGGCGTCATGCCAGACGCGCCAGCTCGGAGTTCGCATCGATGTTGATGGTTTCCTTTGGTCTCGTTCGCCGTCGATCGGCGTGACCTGCGCCAGCAAAGAATCCGTCGGGCGGCCTTTCTAACAGAATGCTAGTTCAATACGCCGCGTTTGAATTGCCAGCGCATACACTCTACTAAGATGATCGGCTGTTAGCCGATACAACGCACAAAACAGTTTGAGCCACTCAGACTGGCCAATCAGCTGGAGTAATTACCTCATTCGACTATCGGTGAACGTGACGCCGGGAAGTGTGTTTAGTGGTATCCGAGTTCGGTTCCGACGTTCGTAGAGGTCACCGTGTCGAATTTGTCTGGGGCCGCCAGTTCTGGTTATTCGGAGATCGCCCGTTTGGCATCATACCTGTTGATCTGGCTGGACATAATAAAAGTGCATCAGGTTCGTAACAAGACGGAACGGCCCTTTTACCCACACGCCCATTTATCCAGCTTTTCCCCCCTCGTCCATCTCGTAAC
>JBBPMV010000700.1:2396-12632 GCA_038090495.1 Heimioporus retisporus | reverse complement strand
GCCCCTGCCAGGATTATCGATACGTCAACGAACACACTGTTCGAGACGCTTACCCCCTCCCCCTCATCTCTGATCTCGTCGACAAGCTCAAAGGAGCTAAAGTTTTCACCAAGTTCGACGTCCGCTGGGGCTACAACAACGTTCGCATCAAGGATGGTCACCAATGGAAGGCAGCCTTTATCACCCACAAGGGCCTCTTTGAACCCACAGTTATGATCTTTGGGCTCTGCAACTCCCCTGCGACATTTCAACGATTCATGAACGACTCCTTCAGGGACATGATTGCCGAAGGATGGCTCGTCATCTATATGGACGACCTCCTCATCTTTTCCCCTGACACCAAGACTCATGAGGAGCGTACCAAACGTGTCCTACAACGCATGAAGGAACTTGACCTGCATCTTAAACTCGAAAAATGCAAGTTCGCAGCCTCAGAAGTCGAATACCTGGGTATGATTGTCCGCCCAGACGAACTCGCCATGGACCCGGTTAAACTCGATGGCATTCGAGAATGGCCAACTCCCTCCAAGGTCAAGGATGTTCGCTCCTTCCTTGGCTTTGCCAATTTCTATCGACGCTTCATCCCCAACTACTCCAATGTCGCCCGCCCCCTCCTCGACCTCACCAAGAAGAACCAACCCTGGAACTGGTCCCCTTCTTGCCAGGACTCCTTTGACGAGCTGAAAAAGCTCTTCCTCTCTCAACCGATCCTCCACCTCCCCGACCCCGCCCGACCTTTCGCTATCGCCACAGATGCCTCGAAATATGCCTCTGGAGGCGTTCTTCTTCAGACTGATGCCAATGGTGACTGGCACCCCTGCTCCTATTTGTCACAATCCTTCTCTCCTACAGAACGAAATTACGACATCTATGATCGCGAACTCCTTGCCGTCATTCGAGGTCTCAAAGCCTGGCGACATTATCTCCAAGGGTCCCCTTTTCAAGTTCGGGTCTTCACCGATCACAAAAACCTGACCTACTTCCGCCAACCTCAGAAACTAAATCGTCGACAGGCTCGATGGTTGCTTGACATCTCTGACTTCGACCTCCATCTCACTCATGTTCCTGGAACCTCCCTTGCCGCCCCTGACGCTCTCTCTCGCTGCCCAGATCTTCTTCCCGCCACCGACGATGATAACGACAACGTCACTCTCTTGCCCGACTCCCTCTTCGTCAACGTCATTGATGTTGCCCTCCAAGAGAAGCTAGCCTCCTCCTCCACCTCAGACCCCCTTGTACTTGATGCACTCCGTGCCACCACTGGTGATGTCCCTGCTCGCTTCCGCTCCCGACTCTCGGACTGGCAATACGACGCTGGCGTCCTCACCTACCAAGGCCGCGCCTACGTTCCCCCAGACCTCAGGAAATCTGTCGTTGAACGACACCACGATCACTTCGCTGCTGGCCACCCTGGTTACCTGAAAACCCGCCAACTCGTCGCCTCTGAATTCTGGTGGCCTGGCCTTGCCCAGTTCGTGCGAAAATACGTCGAAGGTTGTGCCTCCTGCCAATCAGCTAAAGCAAACACCCATCCAACCGTCCCCCCTCTTTGCCCCATCCCCTCCTCCTGCTCTCGCCCCTTCCAGCAGGTCTCTTGCGACTTGATCACAGACCTTCCCCTCTCCGATGGCTTTGACAGTCTTTTGGTCGTGGTAGACCATGGGCTTACTAAGGGGGTGATTCTCTGTCCCACCAAGAAATCCGTCTCCGCCGAAGGGATTGCCTCCCTCTTTTTCCACAAGGTTTACACTCGGTTCGGCCTCTATGACAAAATCATCTCGGATCGCGGTCCTCAATTCGCCTCGACCTTCGCCAAGGAACTTGGATGACTCCTTGGATACGACCTCTCCCTCTCCACCGCCTACCATCCTCAATCCGATGGAGAGACGGAACGTGTCAACCAGGAAGTCGAGACCTACCTCCGCATCTTCTGCGGCAACTCCCCCTCCACATGGTCTCAGATGATCTCCCACGCCGAATTCGCCCACAACCATCGCCCTCACTCCGTCACTGGCAAATCCCCCTTCTTCCTCACTTATGGTTTCGAACCTCGTCCTCTCCCCACTGTCATTGTCGAATCCAACCTCCCTGCAGTCGAAGAACGACTGAAAACCCTCTCCGCCGCTCGAGACGAAGCCCTGGCAGCCCATGAACTCGCTAGACAAGTCATGAAAGCTCGTTCTCACAGCAAATTTACCCCCTTCCGCAAAGGTGACAAGGTTTGGCTAGAAGCCCGCAACCTGAAACGCCTTATCTCCCATCCAAAGTTCGCCCCCAAGTGGGAAGGACCCTTTACCATTGTCCAGGTGCTATCTCCACTCGTTTACAAACTCCGCCTTCCTCGTACCTGGAAGATTCACAACACATTCCACGCTTCTCTTCTATCGCCCTATCGCGAAAACGACGTACACGGTCTGAACTTCCCTTCTCCACCACCTGACCTCATTAACGGAGAAGAGGAGTACGAAATAGAAAAGGTGATCCGACACAAGGGAACCCCGAACAACCAACGCTTCTTGATCCGATGGAAAGGATACTCGGCCGAAGAAGACTCCTGGCTTCCGGAATCGGAGTTCAAACACGCCAAGGAGATTCTCGCAGACTATAAGAAGCTCCACCCCTCCGTGTTCCCTTCATCCTCTCACCCACCATCACCTCGCCACAATGACCAACGTCGCCGCTAGCCGCTCCTCCTCAGTCGAAGCTGATGCGGGCTGGAACCCGCCTCCTGAACTCCCTCGCCTTGAAACCCTGGACCATGCCTGGGACGGCCCATGGCCTCCCTCTCCCATCACCACCGAACCCGTTGTCAACCCTCCTCGTTTCGCCTCTCGCCTTCGCTGCGACCCTTTCTCTTCTATTCAACAGGGACGCATGCTTACATTCCTTGACAATTCTAACCTTCGTATCGCCCTCCGAAACCATTTAGATCCCTCCTCTCCTCTTTATTCTCTTTTTCGTATGTACATTGAACTTTCCCACCTCCGCTCCCATGCCGACCTCATCGCTGACGACACCGCCTGCATGCACCACGCTTTCCGCATCACCGAGACCCACCATACCCTTCGCGAACTTGTCGTGTCTGCCATGCATCAACTGGAAATGGATGACTTGACCTCAGACATTCAGCGCTACGTGGAACATTTAAATACGAGATCTAACACTGATGAGCAATCCCCCGAGGCCTCTAGTGCCCCTCTGACCCTCGAGGAGTTGGCTTCCATTGAGCGAACAGAGGTAGCTTGGGAAGGCGAAAGGAATCACCCCCTACCGGAGACCCACCCCCTTTACAACCGCGCATGTTTCCATTGCCATTGCCTTTCCCACATCCGGGCTAACTGCGTCTACTATCGTTGTCGACATTGCAACCGACACGCTCCAGGCCATTCGGCATACCAATGCCCCCTCCTCTGTCGTCGGTCTCCTGCTCCCCTCGTCCCCTCCTCATCCTCCTCGTCTCGGTCCTCTCGCCGATCACGAGGATCTCGTGCTTCCTCTACTTCCACTCGTCCCCTCGCGCAACGTCTCTCCTCCCCTCCAGTTCCTCACACCCCCCTCCCCATTCCCCCTCCCTCAGGTCGTCGTCATCATCAACGCCTCCCTCATTCCAATGCGGAACTCCGTCGCCTTTCCGGCATGCCCGCTGAAGGTTCCCTTGACGTCGATGAAGAGTGGGGATACCCCGATTACGATGCTTCTGCCGTTGCCAACATGACAGGTTCCCCAGGTGGTGATCGCTGCATGGACCTCTAGTTCGTTCCTTTACCTTTTGTTTCTCATTGCGATTTCGAATGTACTCCGGGGGTAATGTTACGATTCGCCCCTATTCTTTTCTTACTCATTGTTGCTTACTATCGTCGGCCTTACCCGATGTCTTCACTTCGATAGAGTGCTCTAGAACATGCAACATGTTTGTCGCACACCCTTATCTTGTTATCTCTACCTTTTTGTTCTTTTCGAACTTTCTTCGCTTAGTCATAGTTGTTCCACAACCTTCTATGACTTTCCATTGCGCAGTATATAAACCTAGGTACTTCGTCCCTTGTACCTCAGCTTAGTTCTGCTCAATCTTACCTTGTTCCCCTTCGTTCCCCTCATCATAACTCGCTGCTACCTTGTCGGTAGGCAGACCTACACTCGAACCACCTGCTACACGTCCTAGCAGGAAGAACCCTTGACCCTATAGGGCAAGTACTCCATTGTCACCTCGAACCCTTGACCCTGCGTTCCAGTTCTTTGAGCCTACGCTCGTTCCTACCCAGACCAAGCGTAACAATCCTGAAGCTTGATGTTTCGGTGAGGTTTAAAGTTTCACCGCTATTGTCATTCTCATTTTTTTCTCGTATTCAGACATTGTTTCCCTCCCTCCCCTCCTCTTCAAGTTACCCCTCTTTCAAATCCCCTTTATTGCCATGTCATGTGCATAGATACAACATACATTAATGCATTCTGCTATGAACTCCCTAGTTTGGAACATTGTCTGTCGGAAACAACAACAATGCGTGCACTAGTGATTTTTGCAATATCCATTGCTACGAATAGACTCTACACAATGATATGAGTACAACAGTGTGCGAACGATGCTTGTAGCATGAAATGTGATGGAGATATGGCCAAAATGCGAGCTTGCTGTTGCCAACAGTGAGCACGAGCGTTGGGACGTTGTGTGAGTAACAAACGGCAAGATCCGATGCTCCCGATATGGTAAGACTCATCTGCTGACAATGCACTTCCCCGTTTAGGTATTGTACAGTTTCCATTGCAGTACAAAGGTAGTGATTTATTCAACATTTATTCATTTGGGTGGCAGCATGCTGAAACAAGTCTAATTAGACACTGCACACTGTGGCTCTGTTTGGTCTAACATGAGCTGTTATTAGGGAGAATTAGGTGCATCAGTGCAAGGAGGGAGGATGGCAAAAATAGTACAGTGGAATGGATACCTTGACTGACGTGCATCAGGGCATGACAATGATGGCAAAAAGAGATAGCACCAGTTACCTGGAACAAAGAATATGGGTCAAAATACCTTGGGTGCTTGAACATTGCCTCGACTGCAGTCAAGTGATCGATCATGGTGAGGTGTGAAGCATGCATCAATGCCTTTCGATGGGGCATGGTGTCACTTTCAAAGTAGCTATAGATTGACAACATTAGTGTCACCGTTCAGTAATATTCACTTCTATGGTAAAGCACAGTGCTATAACTTGCAACCTGCAGCTTGCACCGTATGCAGTGTCGATACCATCAGTACACTATCCAAAAACATGTTATGTTGTAGTTTCAAGCATGGCACCAGGACCATGAACTGTTCGTTTCCAATGAGGGCCTCACCTTGGCCCTTCCTCTTGAACGTTTCCACCTCCCAATGCTTCGCATCTCCGTGCTGGTCATCCCACGCTTTCTTCAGCAAGTCACCTGGATAGATAAGTCCTTGTATGCACCAGACCTAGCGGCATTCCAGAGTAGGGTGTCTGTCCTGTTGTACACAAGCAGAATCAGCGGACGACCATTCCAACTCTTGACAACAGAGCGTGACAGACTTGATTTGCACGTGACTGTGACTTTCTAGGCAAGATGCCCAAGGTTTTCAGAGTTACAGCAATCACAAACGCACCGTCACCACTTTCAGAGAACCCCAACACGTCCTTTCTTGTCCCACTTTCATCGGAGGACCCGCTGTTCTGCCTTACCTGTTTGCACAACAGCAGCCTTTCTACCAGCCCATCCAGCCCCAGGCAAAAACAACCTCGAGATTCTCAAAAACCTTAAGGCAGTCATCGAGGACAGCCAGCACAAGTTTACTGTGCAGTTCCCCAGCCTGCCACCCTCGCAGTGCTCTATGCAAGCCCCATTCCCGACCACCATGGTGCCTCGCTCAACCTAGAACCCAATGCACCTTCTTTGTTTGCATTCGCTCCACTGCTCTCCCTTTCCCAGGTCGTCAAGCCTGAGGTGCCCTTCTCATTGATGTCCGAGGCTCAAAGTGGTTCCCGAACCTGGGCCTCACCCTGAGGTACCACCAGCCCAGTTGAGGCCTCCTCCCAATGCTGACCCCCCTAGCACACAGCAACAGATGTCAGACAACCGCAACGACAATCCCAGTGGTGCCCGACCCACTGATGATGACAACAAGAACAACATCAACAACAAGGCCCACTTCGACGACTCACCTTGTGACAACGGACCCCCCACTGACAACGTGCATCCTCCCCCACCAGACAACCATTTCTACAACAAAGACTGCGACACATCAAGCGTAACAGAGACCAGTGGAACTGTAACCATGACTGTTGTGACCCTAGGACCAGAGACAGTTTTTTGGTTGCTCCCATGGATGCAGCCATGCACCAAGACCTCCCCAGCTCCACCACGAGCCCTCTTACGGTGCCGACTACATACCCCTTCCCCGTCACTATGGCCCCCACAACAGGCATGGTCGTCCACCCCTGTTGAGGACTGCGCAAAGCAACTTTTGGGGACAGAGTCAGAAGGGCCCCATTTGACGATTGTGGTCCCCCACCTGAAGAATGCTGTCTTCTGCTGGATGACAGTCCAACGAGACCACTTCCTCCCCCTGACTGTCCTCCTCCAGATGCCAGACAAGCAACAATAGAGGATGATCGAGGCCCTAGTGGGACCTTGCCCTGCCGTACCACTCAAAGAGCACCTCTCCCAACCTGCACCTCTGCCCTCACTTTGAGACTGTCCCAGCCAACCCACATCTGCACCCCATGTAGACATAGTTGCCCCAAGCCTCAAGGACTCAGAGTGCCTCTCCTGGGTCCCATACCTCCTCGCATTTGTACACAGGCTCCCTCTATTGCACAGGACCTCTGTGCACTGCCTCCAAAACACGACCTGCATGAGCACGATTGGATCCATGCCAACGCGGTCATCAGCGGGGACACATACTCCTCTGCCCCGCCTCCGCCTCCGTCGTCAAGCACTACTGGCAGTGGCGGTGGTGGTGATGGCAGTGGTCCAAGCACGTTTTACAAGCACTATGGATGGGACTATCCGTACGAGAGGCGGAAGAGTCCCCCACCATTGGGTGCGAGGATGGTGGGGTATAGGGGAGTGGAGAGGCGATACCCGCCACCACCAAGAACGAGCTAAGGAAGACCTATTATGGAGAGGAAAGAAATATTTTTCTAGTGTTCTTTTTTTTTTTTGCTTGAATGTTCTGTGCTAATAGACGTTTCTGACCTTGATGTTGAGTGAGATGGCACTACCGAGGTGCACACAGCCCAAATCACACGTTCTAACACTCATAACTGGGTGTGGTAGGCGAATGTGGAATCAGTATCATGTATATAAAATTACAGTACCTGTACAGCAAAGCATTGGATAGGAATGGAAGGCATATGCATGCGTAGTGTTACAATTCGCCCCTATTCTCTTCTTTTGTCATTCTTACTTGTCATCATTGGCTTAACCCGATGCTTCCACTTCGATAGAGTGCTCTAGAACATACAACGTGTTCGTTGCACATCCTTATCTTGCTATCTTTGCTTCTTCTTTCCTTTTGAACATTCTTCGCTTAGTCATAGTTGTTCTGAAACCTTCTATGACCTTCCATTACGCAGTATATAAGCCTAAGTACTTCATCCCTTGTACTCTAGCTTAGTTCTGCTCAATCTTACCTTGTTCCCCTTCGTCCCCTCATCGTAACTCGCTGCTACCTCTTCGGTAGGCAGACTTACACTCGAACCACCTGCTATATGTCCTAGCAGGCAGAACCTTTGACTCAATAAGGGCAAGTACCTCGTTGACACCTTGAACCCTTGACCCTATGTTCTAGTTCTTTGAGCCTACGCTCATTCCTACCTGGACCAAGCATAACACGTAGTAGGTATGAAACACGTCGTGAACAGCAACCAACTACAAGTGTGGGATGTACTCCATCCATGGAATGACCTGGTGTGCACTGGAGGGGAGATTGGCATGCAGACTAGCGAGCATGAGTGCTACCAGTAGCACCTGGAACAGGGGACTAGCAAAGAGAGCAAGCATCATCCATGCTTTGAGAATATTTTGCACGCGATTTGGGACACAATCTTTAGTGAAGTGAACCATTGCAGCGATAGCGACATAAATGATTGGTCCTCCAGTTATTACCAGCAATGACATGTGCCACAACCTTGCCTCGATACCCGTCAGAAATTGGTGCTTCGAACAGATCGCAGGCAATACCCCATATACCACCGATGCAGGGATAAATGCAGCAAGAGCAAAGCCATCCGATGACTTTGCAGGACAGATGAGAGCATCCCAATTTCTGGATGTCCTGATCGTCAAAGTATTCTAGTGGTTGTGTGAGTGCAGCTCGAAAGTCAGACATTCACAGTCAGATCTATCGGTACTCACCAGTAACTGTTCACCTGGAATGTGACCAATCTTCTGTTTGCTTTCATGATTGTCAATGTAACTGCGTGTATAGAAAATATATGGTGTGGTAGCACAGCACGGCTTGTTCCACCAGAAGTAAAACAGCAGCAGTGTATACAGTGCCAGACAGAATGTTTCTAGCTCGATAAGCGTCACAGTAAGGTGGTTTGCAACCCAAGCAGCGATCTGGATCATAAACCATGAGAGTTGGATAATCAGGATGGCCTTCCCCAAAGCATCAGACATGCTCTTGTCCCTGATCTCATCCTCCATAACCACTGGATTCACTATGTCAATCAATGGAGTAACCAGTTGTTCTTCATCTTCCGATCTGCTTGCCTTGACTACCAGACTTCCTGTCTTTCCATTCGCAAATGATATGAATCCCTCTCGTTCGATTTCTATGATGTCCTTTCCATCTGCAAGAGCAAAGCCACCATTGAGGAGAAAATGACTGTGAGTCTTTGTCCACCAAGCTTTGTATTTGGGATCTGAAAATCGATGAGTATGCCTGACAGACAGCATAGTTGGGCAAGAACACACTCTTCTGAATGCATTCTGTCATCTCTTTCACTGTTTGCCATTCATCAGTTGCAGTCGTGGAAATGTACTCTGGAGCAAAGGAAGCAAGGACCATCAAGGCCAATCTATGTAGCATGTTTCGTGCCCATCGGTGAAGCTGGGGATGTGGCTTTGACAGTTTCTTGTCAGGGAGGGGGAGTGTTACGCGGAGCATACCTTGAATTGACCAAGACTAATGTTGAAGGAAATTCCTCGAGCAGGACACTCACGAAGAGGTACAACTCAGCTCGAAGAAACGACAGGGACTAAGGACTACTCCTAAAGAGGAGGACTGAGGTACTGAGGTTCTGAGGGACTGAGGGTGACTCAAGAATACGCTAGATTGCGCAGATTGAGAATAGAGTACATCGTTGTAAACGAATGGACTATATACTCAGCGATGTGTAAGCGTAGAATATCATGGAATGGAAAAGAACAAGGGACGCGTAAGTGTAGAGTAAGCGGAAAAGAGTAAAAGATGTGTAGCATCGGAAATGAAGGAAAAAGAACAAGGGACGTGTAAGCGTAGAGTAAGCGGAAAAGAGTAAAAGATGCACGGCATCGGAAATGAAGGAAGATAAACGAGTCAGAAGGGTTATGATTGAAAGTAAAGGACAAGAGGACAAAGGAAAGGTACAACCGTAACATTACCCCCTTCCAAGCCTTGAAGTCCCAGACCTCAAGATCAAGCCGAGTCCGTCAAAGGAGGAGGAGGGAAGGATGCCGCAAATGCCTGAGAGGGAGTAGAATTTTCAAAAGGGCAATCGGAGAAGATGTGCCCAGCCTCATCACAATGAGCACAAGTACGAGTTGGACAGAAATGATCGGAATGTCCCCAACGAGAGCAAGCGGAGCACTGGGTTGTGAAACAGAGATGGGTAGGGTGTCCCAGGGCAAAGACGAGGCAAGAGGAGCAGCGGTATTCGGAACAATTTTCCCGGTAATGTCCAGAGCGATGGCAATGATAACATATGGTAGAGGTGGTCGCCGAAGGATGGGTGACAGGGGAAGTAAGAGTTTGAACCACCAAGGAGAGGATACGACGTCCAGTGGAGCTCCGGTAAAATTGGATGTTGTCTCGGTTAAGGGAGAGGACATGTTGATCAACGATGAAACCATCGGAACAAAAGGAGGGGTCATTGACACGATTGTGGGGGATCAGTTGGACAGAGGAGAGGCGAGAGGTGAGTGGTAAGGAGGTGGAGGCATCAGGAGGGGCAATCGGCAGAGGAGGAGGGGAAGGTTCGACGTCGGATTACGTAAAGCGCAGTTTAGTGTGACTTA